>JAHZND010000100.1:1317-22970 GCA_027744115.1 Acrocyrtus sp. NNG-2020
TATACGAAACTTTTTATTTGGCTTTTGGCTATTACGTTTGTTTACACCTACCTTAATAACACATGAACCTCAGATTTCAAATCTGCACCCATTCTCAAATTACCCCAGTAGCATAACAACTGCGTCATTTCCGTGGCGTAGCTAACTGGCATCACATATGCTGCATGTATGAAGCTTGAGAGACTAGTGTTCTTGTTTTCTGGTGCTTGCATTGTAGTACTCTATTTGTGGTGCTGGCAGTAAACTTGGTGCTGGATTGTGGTGCTGGCACTAAATTTGGGGTTCGAATATGGTGCTGGCACTAAATGTGGTGCTGGCACTAAAATGGTACTAGCACTTAAATAGTGCCAACTTCACAATGGTCAATACTGACCTGTAGATAACCTTCAGATTCCTAACAATCCTACCTGCTCATACCCAACGCCCTTTCTGAGACCCTTTAAACCAAATACTGATATCAGACATTCTCTGCATTTTAGTAAGGAATATTTTAATAAGTTTCATTTCATCAGCACAGTGGGTAGGCTAAAAATTATATTTATTATTGGTTTTTTATTTATATTTTTTAATTCATAGTTTACGTTTTACTTCTCGAAGAGAATCAATTACCTATAAAAATTAATACGGACTAACAAGTAAACATTATTTACTTGAAAATCGTCGAGGGAAAAATCTATTTGAGCACGGGACTTTCAAAATCAATTTAAAAGTGTTTTTAAATCAAAATAAAAAATATTGTGAAAATTCGTACTCGAATGAGATTGAAGCGATTACAGCAGGATTTACGGAATAAAGCCGTTACTAATCTAAGAATGTTTTTGTATAATTTCTCATCTCGATCTGACACACTCTCAGTCGTGTCAGTACCGTGATTTGGGCTGTCTCAATCTCAATCTCTTGACCTATCAATTTGCGGATCGTATATGACTGACGCTAGTGCAATTGCAATTTTGGAATATTTTTAACTTAACTAAATGCAGATAGCTACAAATTAGAAATTAGCCACAGAGCAGAGTGATATACTACTATTGACTATCACTCTGCTCTGTGCAAATTGGCAACCTTACATGTTGGTGGTAGCTGTCCGTCAATAATATATTCCTAATCTTCAACAAAAATTAAACAATAACTACCTAGCTTTTTTAGTGCCCATTTAGTGTGGAATTTGAATTTGCTCTTTATTAACGTGTCAAGCTATTTCAATACATTGTATTGGTCTTCCAATGGGAACACGGACAAAATAGAAAATTTACTAGCTATAATGAATGTTCCTAATATCTACTAACAAAATCTTTCACGCAATTTAGAAATGCAGTACGCCCGCAATCTTTAACACAAATCGTTTTGGGCAGATTGTTCCATGAAAGTTGTTGATGAAAGATTGTTTCTATAGGAAAAGCCTGACTTCGCAAATTCAGTTTTCAATTTTGGAACTATCGTCTGTACCAGATAGTTGTCCTTTTTGCGATCGTTACGATATATGATTTCAACGTAAAACGCCTTTAAAAAAGGACAACTATTTGGTATGGACCATATAGTACAAGGCAGATCCCTCTCCTTCTGCCTATCAGCTGCATCAAACATATCAGAAGTAAACTCTTTATAACACAATTTCAATATAACAAAATCGCATCATACTCAAAGCGTGCTAGTAGTTGGTACTTCCCAAAAATTTAATTTAAATTTTGCATTGGAATCTGCATTGGTTTTCATGTTGCTGGAGAATTTGAAATATGTATACTTTCTGTAAAATTGATATGACCAAGGTTCTCAAATGGACAGGGTCTGTCGTAAATATTTTGGTGTGTATAAAAGTTTTTATACACCTTACGTTTGTAGTTCCAATTTAATGCGGACGGTTCCATACCTCTTTTAGGAGGCCAGATGCATTCTCTGTTTGAACTTTGAAGCATTCCTGCCGGGCATACGCACAGAGGCCTGTGGTTTCTAACCGTGCACACACCGTTCTTTGGTTTTATGTTATTGCAGACATCAGGAAGTATTTTACAAGGGTCAGTACAGGCGCCACCTACGCACATTAATTGGCTAGGACATTGAGTGTCTTCGCTGCATGTTGAGTTTGCTGTAAAAAGGAATACTTGCTTAAGTTTACATTAAACTCTCAAACCAAAACTATACCAATTCCCAGCAGATGTTTCATATGTTTATTTCAACACAAATTTTATATTAACTGTCGCTGGACGAAATTAAACTACATGATGGTAGTCACGTCAAACACCGTGTGACTCATACATGTTGATTTGTACAGAGGTATATTACTATTTGGGTTTGATAGAGACTTTGCCATGTATCTGGTGTGTGTCTGACGAGGAGGGTTCGCGAACATGAACTCCCAGATTTGCCCGAGGGATGAAATTATAGATAATCAAGGCTCCTAATTCCGATTAGCTGGGTCTCACTCTTGAATGGCTCCGTTGAAGGGCAGAAATGGAAGCCGAAACCCGCATTTTTGCCGTAACAGGCTAAGCTTTCTAAATACCCACAAACCAAACCAAACCGAGTCGAATCAAACCACAAACCAAACCAAACCGAGTCGAACCAAACCAAACTTTAAGGTAGTATTGCTGAAAATGTGGGGTATTTTGAGAAAAAAATTATTGGGTAAAAGTTGTTCAGAATTTAATTCTGAGTCGATGGGTTTACTCATATGTGTGTGTTATAAGGTGATCGAAAAAACAATTTGTGCGAAAATTGGTTCCTTCAGGAAAATTTTTTTACTAATATTCTGGATGTGGGTGTTTCATGAAATTCACTGTCGATTGGCTCCTTAAAAATATGGGCCAAACTTCCTTTACTCCAACCTGTTTTTTCTTGAGTCTCGCCTTGTTTCAGTTTTTACGCGTAAAAATGAGAGTTTGGGGATAAGAATTACATTAAAAGATGGTATTTTGGCCAGGTTACATAACTATAGTGTAAAGTTCCATTCAAATAGGTAAAGCAGGCCACAACTCGGAGATTGCGAACTGGATAGATCAAAGATAAGAAAACGGCCATGTATTGGCTTCTACCATGAACATGTAAATTAATTTTTTTGTCATTTGCATAGCAATAGATGCCAAAGCCGCTTACGAATGCAGATTTCTCATTGTTCATTCCTTATCATTCTCCCATGCAAATACAAAAATCGTATAACCTTTTGTTCTCGTAGCCGATCGCAGACTGATAAAGATTGAACAATGAGAAATCTGCATTCGTAAGCGGCTTCGGCACCTATTGCTATGCAAATGACAAAAAAATTAATTTACATGTTCATGGTAGTAGCCAATACAAGGCCGTTTTCTTATCTTTGATCTATCCAGTTCGCAATCTCCCGAGTTGTGGCCCGCTTTAACTGGCGAATTCATCAGTGACGGTTTGTCAAAGTGAAGTATCCACAACCGCGTACTGTGTATTTTTAAAGCGTGGCAGGGGCTAAGAAGAAACTTGTCACAATGAACACTAAATATTGCGAGCAAATTGGTGAATTTGCGAAAGCATTTGATAAGCTTAAGCAAAAGCTGATGACCGAAAACACGAATGCAGCGAAGACTGCGAAATATAGTGTGGAAAACTTAAAAGTGGAATATGCCCCCGTGTGCAGCCCGCTAATATAAAAAATGTGGCTCTGGCTCCAATGCCGCAAGTATATGTACCTACTGAGGTGATTGCTGAGGCATGGAGGCTTATACAGAAGAAGAAAGAGCGAATGCCACTAGCTGTAGGAACAAGGACTGATGGGGACATCAAGTCCTGTGAGATTCGGCCTGCTAGGATATTTGTTTCTCGATGCTCTACTACTACAACAGCAAATGCATTGAAGAACTACCTTATAAGCAAATACCTAATAAGCAAAAATGCACTACCTACTAAATTCAACACTTATACGGCCTTTAAAGTAACAATTAACAAAAGAGCTGAAGCTTTAAGCAAGTATCTGGGACCAGACTACTGGCCTGAAGGCCTACTCTTCCGACCTTTTAGAACAAATTTGCAATCGGTGGAGCAAACTAGACCACCTATGTAATAACCTAAGTTAAATTCGACTGCTTGTTTTAGAATTTTAAAATGTGATGATTTTTTTGTCAAATATCTTATTTTTTCTCATCAATAGGCTTTGATATATTTTTGTAGTAAGTAGGATATGGACCTTGGTGTACTATGCTTTGTATCATATTAAATTGTCTGCAATAAAGAATAATGACAATAATTAACAGCCATTGGTTTTAGGGGTGTTATTTTCTGTACGACCAACTGATCTCCTTCCAGAGGGGACAGTCCGATTTGGGAGTGGGAATACTCCCACCCATCTTTTTCCATTCATGCACTTTCCCACCCGTCGCATTTTTTGCCCTGATAGTTTCCCATCCGCCTCATTTGCCGCCCTGAGATTTTGCCACCCAAATCCATCTCCACCTAAAAATAAACTAATTCAAAGGAACCAAGCAGAAAATTTTACTCTATAAAAACTCAAAATTGGAAAAAATCTTCTACGTGTTAAAAATATCTATAAATTTGCACATAAACTCACGTATTTATTATTTAACTTAAGCTCCATTCAGTGTTTGCGTTTTCTGTATTGTTGATAATAAAGACAATTGGTCTGTTTGGTAATTAATTTACAAGTTGGAGAATTGATGGTATAGTACATGCAATGCATTCTTAGTTCGTCTCTCCGTGGCCTACAATACGTATAAAAGCATGCCGACCGTGTTTTATCGATTCTGCGTGAAGAGTAGCTGAGGAATGTGACATATTATATATATTTGGATAGGGCGAGCCACATCTATATCATAAGCAAATAACGAAAGAAGCTTTTCGGTAAGTCACAGCTATCTACTGTATGCTATTGATGTTATAACTGCAAGCTAAAATTCTGTCTCTTCTCACTGAGGGTTGCGTGGCTCAGTATACAGGGCTTCTGACCCGCAATGTTCGGGAGTTCGACCACGAGCACGGAGAAATACTTTTTGCTTTATGTATTTTTGCTTTTCCACGTTGTTGTTAACATAAAAT
Source organism: Acrocyrtus sp. NNG-2020 (assembly GCA_027744115.1). Classification (NCBI taxonomy): domain Eukaryota; kingdom Metazoa; phylum Arthropoda; class Collembola; order Entomobryomorpha; family Entomobryidae; genus Acrocyrtus; species Acrocyrtus sp. NNG-2020. Next base: position 6,331 of record JAHZND010000100.1, read on the forward strand.
TATGGAATGTACGATGACACAAGAAAAGTTATTAAGTGACTGGTTACTGATTTTTTCTCGAAATGTACTCTATACTATTTCTGAACATTGCCCCTGTATTTCTACGAAAAACACTTACCTATGTCGCGTTTACTTATAGAATTCGATCCGTCGCTCTAAATTTAATCTAATTTTTACTGAAATTCGTAATTGTACCTAATTTTGAGGATTTTTTTAGATCCGAATATTAAATTTGTTTTCCTCTCTGCGTTTGATTTTGTTTCAATAGCCTACATCAAACTACAATTTTTGCGGAAATTTGGCGCAATTGCACTTCAGGCGATAAATTAAATGTCATAATCGGAATCTCTCAGAATAGCAAATTGGTAGCAAAATTTAATATCTTAATAATTCTTCATTTATGAAATAAATAGTTGTCCGTAAATAGTAAACGCAATAACGCACACTGATTTTCCCAAATAAAAATACTCCTGACAATTAATTAAAATGTGGAAGTGAGAAGCCACCTCTACGTGCTATTTTGCTGCCATATTCTACATATGTATCTATATTGCTTGCTAGGGGCACGGGCGTTCAATTCTCAACGCCTTTTGACGGGTAAACTAGTAATTACATAAGTTACTATTCGAATTGTTGGGACACCGACTAGGATTAGAGACAATTGTTTACTTTTATCCATAATTTTTTATGTCGGTACAATAGTAGGGTTAAAAGAAATTCTTTTTGTTGAAATTCTCCAAGTTTTGGAAATTCTCCCATTTTGTGAAATTCTCCAATTTTGTGAAATTCTCCAACTTTTGTTGAAATTCTCCAACTTTTGCCGAAATTCTCGAACTTTTGGAAATTCTCCAATTTTGTGAAATTCTCCAATTTTGTGAAATTCTCCAATTTTGTGAAATTCTCCAACTTTTGTTGAAATTCTCCAACTTTTGTTGAAATTCTCCAACTTTTGGAGATTCTCCAATTTTGTGAAATTCTCCAATTTTGTGAAATTCTCCAATTTTTTGAAATTCTACAACTTTTTGAAATTCTCCAACTTTTATGCAACTTTCATCGGAAAGTTACATAATAGTGGAAAATTGTATAGTAGTATAAGAGTGCCATCTGACAGTGTTTGGTGCAATTAGTCGACCACCTGTTCTTCGTCTAGAATTGTGTAGTATAAGTTAGCTAGGGGGAACTTGAAAAGGGTGGTTATGGTTGAAGATGTAAAAGTGTCTTAGGGAACATCTCTGATTTTTGGTAAGGTCTCATTGGGGATAGAGGAGTCGAGACTTAGAACTCGTGGTAGAAGCAAAAGATAGAATTGAGTACTTGGTCCGATAAGACGTGCATGCACGCTAGGCAAGTAGGATTTTCTAGTTGTATTTTTCGAAGTAGATATTTAACATTAGTAAGGTGACCCGAGTATTTTGGAGGTCACTCAGGTTAAAGTCAGTGTTCGAAATTACTGTTTGTTTAGGGCCTTTTGGCCATTATTGTTGTAAATTTAATTCATTTTCGTTTCAGTCCAAAGAGACTATAAAATTGTTACGGTAGTTTAAGTCACAGTAGTTATTGAGTAGTCAATCGTTAATCAGTTTTCTTGAGTCAGTAAAGTGTCTTTCTTGTTGTCAAAATATACAGTTCTTTGATGAAGTTTGAGTTTGAATATTGTGAAAATCCAACCTTTTTTTGGTTTTATGCTGCAAAATCATTTGCATGATCAAGATAACTGAATTTGACTAGGTTGGGCCAAAACTCTTGGAGCGACAGGAACTTTACTTGGTCCGATAAGACCTGCATGCACGCTAGGCAAGGATTTTGTAGTTGTATTTTTTGAAGTAGATATTTAACAGTAGTAAGGTGACCAGAGTATTTTAGAGGTCGCTCAGATTAAAGTCAGTGTTCGAAAATATTGTTTGTTTAGGGCCTTTGGCCGTTATTGTTGAAAATTTAATTCATTTTTTGTTTCAGTCCAAAGAGACTATAAAAACTGTTACGGTAGTTTAAGTCACAGTAGTTATTAAGTAGTTAATCATTAATCAGTTTCTTTAGTCAGTAAAGTGTCTTTCTTGTTGTCAAAATATACAGTTCTTTGATGAATTTTGAGTTTGAATATTGTGAAATAAAGACTAGCATTTTCCATCCTGTGATCTTATTCTTGGACTTTTGGAGAGCTTTATTGCGTAATCCATTGAACTATTTGGTGAAAGGGTTTAACAACTGCATTTTTGGGCTTGAATCCTGACAAATTATATTAACTTTATTTACAAGAGAAGCTTGCAACAAGGCAAGTGAACAATAACAAGTCCAGAATGAATATGAGCCCACGAGGCTCGTACAGAGGAAATGTAGTAGCTTATGTCGAGCATGCACTAAACTTAAAATATCCCACATAGCTCAAGTAACCCCATATTCCACATGAACCGTAACCTTGCTCTCTGATGATTTTTGGGAATGCATCCTTTTCCCTTTCTATGCACACCCTGACCATGTACCAATGCCAATACCCCAAATCCAAAGGTGCACAGATGTTCCTTAAGGTTGGATAACGTTATTTATTTATAGCTAGTACCATTTTCCCTGTTTTGTCTCCTTTCAAGGTTATAACGAGCGCACAAGTAACCTACTCACGTGCACAATCTGACCTTTCAATTAAGCAGAGGTTGGCCATTCTGGTTATGCAAGGCAGGATGAAGGCCAAATTATTTTTTCATTGGCTGCTCTGTCTCTAACCACCGCACTCGATTCCTAAACAATTAGTGACAATAACTCAACTCTATTATATAATTTGGAGAAGGAAATTTGCAAAAATAAATTTTGCTGAATGTCGGATGTTGCTGAATTTGCAACTATAAGATAAAACTTCACATTTATTTAGTTGGTCCGTTGTTCATGAGATCAGGATAGGATACATAAATTAGGGGTAAATTTATAAGCAGCAGAAATTTCCAAAAAATTCAGCTCCCATTTTATTGTAAGATGTGACGTTGACGTGGCGATAAAACGCATTTCTTGGTTGGGTAGCGTGTGCAAAACAAAATATGCGAATCGGATCGAAGTGAAGTGGACAACAAAGAGTGCTCTGACGTGAAGTTGATATCTATTGCACATGACCCTATCACTTTCAGCAAAGCATAAATTGGATGGAGCATACTTCAGGCTGTTCTACAACTACAAGCACACACGTTTTTCTTCCTTTTTGGAGTCCGTTATGAAAACTCGAATCAAATAAAAATCTAAATTCGATTATGCAATTGAAAAAATTTACCTGAAGATCATGAAAACTTTCTTTGCAAAACGGGAGTACCTCCAAACTAAATGCAGTGAAGCTACATGTTTCTATGTAACTCATTACCTGCACAGGGGCGTTTCGAGAACATTGCTGATCACAAAAGTATTCTGACATGACATAGTGAATCGCATATCTTCAGTATAAATTTTAGAGACGAATTTGGTTGGCACGAATTTTAATATCAGCGCCAATTTAGGATTGTAATTACTAAACTGATAAACAACAAGATAAAAATTGTAATTGGTACATCGCATGACAAGGAAGCCGTAATATTTTAAACGGTTCGTTATATTTCTATATTATCAAGTTAGGTGTTTTTAAATTTGATAGTATTTAAAGCTTAATTAAAACCCCAAATAGGCAACTAAAGTATACCTTTTTAAGAACTACTTTATTTTTTACTTTTTTAAATATCTCAAATTGTGCTTTAGTGCAACCTGAGTTGTCCTCTTGCGAAAGCTTAGCATGTTTTTTATACTCCCTAAATGCTAAAAATTAAAATGTCTAATTAAATACTTAATTAGCTTTTTGCGCACGATTTGTATGAATACTTTTTAATTGGTTTTCTTTGTAATTAAGAATATAATAATTAGAAAAAGTATACCTACATGTCAAATGGTCATTCTTAGCATTCTAAACTTAGCCACACAAAAAGCAAAATCAAAGAAAAACAGCCCTTTGCCCTCAATTTCGATAAAAAGCAACAAAGGTGGATCTATAAAAAGAGACAATAGTATAGCTTAGAATCGACAACGGTAAGTTAATGTTAATCCGAAGGCTTTTTACCTGTGTCAGCTTTAAATACCACAAAAATCGCAAAAAAACGCTTAAAAGTGTATCTGGTACACCGCAAAAAACGCAAAAAACAAAAATTTACAAAACAATTTAACAGACTAGTTTAAGCCTATAAGGTCAAAGATTTATTTCATAAAAAATTAATCAAAAGTTCTATTTGTAGAAAATAAGAGTTAGCACGCTAAAAATGCTTAAACCAAATCCGGTTTGGTTTGTGCACATAATGATAAATTTCTATCATATCAGGTTTATGTTCTCAGGTTGCCCCATTAATTAAGTAAATGTGAGAAATAATTCTTCAATTATGTTCTGATAAATGCTGCCTGTTAAATTGTATTGTCTATATTTGCTCTTTTGGGTCTTTTGGGTTTCTTGCGGTATTCAACATGCACATCTTTTAGGGTTTTTTGCGGCTTTTGTGGTATTTGTTTAAAATTGATATATCCGTTTTTTGTAGAATTTCAGGTCAACCAGCAGTGTAAAGCTGAAATCCAGCTACAGAATAATATATCTCGCCATGGCAATTTACCACCAGAGCAATAACTCATTGTCAATAAGAATTTTTTACTATTTCCTGATTCTGCCCCTGCTTTTAGTTTCGTTGATATCTATGAAAGCTACCCTTATCTTGGCCCGACAAATTGAAAATAATTCATCGTTTTCAGGGCCCACATATAAGCTTTATACCCCTTCAAACAGCAAACCAATGTTGGAATTTTCGAAAGCTATATTTTCCCTCTGGCGTCACGTCCCATCCCATCTTAATCTTTCCGGATTGGACGAAGTTAAACATCCCAATTTCAACTGTTTAATTGTTGTCACAAATTTCCTAGGAGTAGATTTGAGTGAACTTCGTCAGCCAGTTATTCTTAGAAAGCCAGTGCCTGTTGTAATTGAGGAGAGTGCCTTGTCAAATATTAGCTTTATATTAAGCTGGATGCTAGAGACTACAAAAGCACCTTCTGCTAGATTGCTGCACTTAAGTTGCATACTTTTCAATGAGTCTGAAAGGTGGAGAATGGATAAATCATACAGCAACAACTGCGCTCAGTTCAACCGACTCAGCTTCAGCTCTAGATCGAAACCAAATTTGTGTGAGCTAAGTATGGACCTGTTCCCACCTACAATGATTTACGCAGAATTGCATGAAGAAATTACATACCTTCAAAAGTCTCGTTTTCCGAATATGTTTTCATATCCACGATCATTTGGATTTCCACGCATTTGGGAGCATCGCAGTGCATTGGACAAGAATACGGAAAATTCTATAGGAGTACTCCTCCCAAGTTCAATTTCCTCCATCACTTTATTTGTAGTCTGCAAATTATCATGGGCATCACTTTTAGATGTATTACAGAAGCAACTCGTTGAACAATGGATTAAACAATTGTACCTTCAGCTTCTTAATCATAGGTTCCAGACAAAGACCAAGGTACATAATCGGGCCTTCTTTCTGCTGAAAGTACTCTCAGAGAAAATCGAGTTTGTGGATATGATAATAGCCCCGGAGAGCCTATTCGGGTCTGTTTCGTTTATTCCAATCAAAGACAATCTTCGTGACTCAGATATTGTCAAAGAAATAATTCGCAACTGGAATAGGCAATTTTTTTTTACTGTCGGAGCACAGTCTGAAAAATGGGGCTGGCATACGATTTTGATTAAGCCGTGCATAAAAACCTACAAAAAATGGGACATTCGGCTTCTCATAAAAAATGAGAATTACCAGCATCATCATAATCTTTTAGAGGAAGTTACAGCGCACATTGCTGTTTCTACGTTAGGAAACTACAGCTACAGAATTGCAGATAAGCGTTGGTTTCGTTTCTCATGCACAAACGGAGTGCTGAAATATCACAAATACGCCAGAAACCATTATCCCATGCTTACTACAGAAGTTCTTACATCGATACAGAGTGGGCGACGGATTCATTATCCATTTCTGGCTTATAACCCTTTGAGCACTATCGAATTTCTCACCTGTGGCTCAAGAAGGAGAGAGTCTTACCCATTTCATGAACTATTTAGTGTCTTTGAACCCCCAATTTGGATTTTAATTGCAGCGGCTGTAATTGTTCTTGCTTTTGTCAACAAATTTTTACTCCAGCTCAACTATACAGGAAATTCCACAAAGAGAAAATTTTTATTGTACTCCCTTGTTAAAGTTCTTATGGAGCAAGGTAATCCATTTCCGGATTCTACATTTATAGAAGCAACCTCAGTCCGGCTTCTCTTCGGGTTCTTTATGCTGGTCGCCATTGTAATTAGTAACGCATATAAAAATGATAATGTTTACAACATGATCTTGCCACGAAAGTTACTCCCTTATGAAACGTTTCAACAATTAAGTAGCGACGGAGTTAAATTAGAGGCGGCAACGGAATCTCTTGGTATAAATCCTGACATTTTAAGAGCTACAAATTTTTCGGAATTTATTAAGACAACTCGGCATAGCCAACACGCTTTTTGGGGAGCAGTAGGTCATATAAATTCAGCCTTCAGTGGACACTCCTTAGTTGCGAGCATGGAAGTGTCTTCAGATGACCTGTACGAGAGCAAGAAGGATATAGATATAACAATAAAAAAGTTTCCAACTACAGCCACTGGACGCCAACTTTGGAATTTCTGCCTCAGGCCGTAGCGTGGTACAAGTCCGTCTTTCCTAACTGGCAACAATTGTTAAAATTGGGGACTTCAAACTGAGTCGTTTGTCAAGCCGAGTGAAAAATAAATCTAGCGAAAAACTTGTATACACACTTAGACAATGCAGGAAAGAAAAAACAGGTGTTATTACGGAGCGTACGAACGTCCCCTTTTTTAAAAAACAAAGCTTTAAAGAGGTGTACTCTGTGAAAGAGTCATTTCCAGGAAAAATACATTATATTTATTTTGGTGGACTTGTTACGCCTCTGCATATATCTAAATTGGCAGCAGTGAGAGAGTTTGGCATTATTAAAAAATGGACAGCCATTCTGGATGCATTTTCATTGGCCAGGTATCACTTCGGTAGTAACTCCCCTGTAAACTTAACGACTGCAGCTGGGTCGAATTCAGACGAACAGAATAGAATGGACTTCGCTGTGATTTTTGTAGTGCTTGGTATTGGATTGCTGATAGCCATTGTTTCTCTCCTCTTGGAAGTGAGTGTAGGATGGTTTCCGCTTTTCCTAATTTGGGCTTGTTTCTTTCCTCGTATTTTACGGTTACGGCAGTTAACTCGCTAGTTTCTCTATCAAATGCAAATTATTGGATATTTAATTTAATGAGAGTCTTGGGATAATTTAGCTGATTCTTTGGCATTTTCCTGTACAAGGTAGGAAAGAATTTGTTTTTTAAAAGTTATCAATAAATAATCAGTAAGTATTGAAACTTAATTATGTGGCCAAAAACAATTTTGAAGGATAAACATCGTATATGAATTGATTCTGCGTCGTTAACGAGCTTATTCAAAATCCAATCAAAAACATATTTACCAGGATAGTCAACACGCGAGTCTTTTTACGTATGCTGGTTATGTCCTACCCGGAAGAAAACTATCGACTATATAAGGGATGGAATACGTCAACTATTGGCTTAAAACCTTCATACTTTTAAAATGAATGGAGCGTAGAGATATTATTTTAAATTTCATTTATTTTAACTAAATTCCGCTTTCAGAACCAACAAAATTCTCTCTTCATTAAGGAATATTTATCATTGCAATTATTTTTTGTATAATTATTATCTCTGCTTTAATTTGTAACTCATCTGCGCATCTCTCTAAGTTTCTATTACTTTGGCATGGCGCATTGCATAATATGATGCAGTTTGCTACTGAAACATGCATTTTAGCTGCTAAAATTTAGCATGCAATATTTTGAATTTTCCCTCTCCCGGGAAGAATTTTACATGAAGGATTAATTTATCCTGGGGTATTGTTTCAACACTGGGGGATTATTTGAATACTGGGGTATTTGAATAAATATTTTGCTACACTGGGGGTTTATTGGAGAGGGCGGATTAATGTAGGAAGGGGGAATAATGAGTTTTTACGGTACCTATCAAGGGAGCAATGCTGAAACTGATTAATCTTATAAAAAAGCTTTCTGATGAGTTTTTAAAGTTTACATTACAAAACTGCTTTATTTCGATTGGCATGCTGTCAATCACCCTCGAAATTGTTAAATATGTTTATGCCTTACTACCGTAGACTTTTATACGTGCTGGTATTATGGCATTTCTTTGTCAACTAAAAGTGTTATCCCAAAGAGCTTACTTTCAAACAAAATCAATTTCTGGATTTAGAATTTTCAAAAAAAAATATAAATTGAAGTTTTCAACCAAGTTTTTAAATATGACACAGATATCTCTTCTTCTAGCTGCTGTTATTTATTTAAGGAGTTTGTTAGTTGGAATGACGGCAAAGGAAACTGAAGTTCAGAGTTTAGCACGCCACTTGGAAATATTTCAGGATTGCCTAGTGCACATAATCAACTTTGATGGTGACCCCTTAAACCAATCCCAAGTTCCCGTTGTGCTGTCTCGCTACATTGTTTCTCGTCGGAAATGCTCCTATCGACCAATAATCAGCAAAGCACTTCCTCTTTGGAAACAGATTCAGGCGAAAGAAGAAAGAGTACTAAAAGTTACTGTAAATATAAGCAAGATCTTGGATTTGAAGTTTATCCGTTACGAAGGCTCAGTTGAAGACATGGAGAAAGCAATTTCTTCAGATGAAGACGATTTCCCAATGCTCGATTTAACAGGAAAGGTGAAGCCATGGCATTGCGAGACTCATCTCTACCTGAAACCACCTTCCTTTAATAAATCCTCTCCGTATTATATTCTGAGCTGGATAGGTGGACAGCATAACTTGGCTACTCCGCTGAGTTTCATTCACTTCTGGAAGATAAAAGTAGAGGATATGGGCCTGAAAGGTTTGTCAGATGCATTGGAGACTTCGCTTTATCATGACTCCTCTAGGGCTACGTACCACGTCATTGCTGACTATTCTGGCAGGCCTATATTTAAGCCATGGCACCTGGAGCAGATTGTAAGACGAGGATCCACAGCTGAGCTAGTTCTCCATTTTGAACTAGATGGTGACCAGCACAAAAATAAATTATGTATTTTACCATCTGTGAAGTTAGTTGGCGAGGAGAACAAACGATTTTGTATTCCACTTATTAATTTCCATTTTCAACAAAAAATATCAAGACAAATCTTGAACACATTGCATCAACGAAATTTGGAAGCACACACTTGGAAAATTGCAGCATTCCCTAACCTGATCAACGCAATCCGCTTTAACATGCGAAAATTCGGCCACTTTCGCGTTATGAGAGAGTACAATGTTTACAAGGTTAGAGACTATCGTTTTAATCCAACGCCATTCCTGGAATTTGTTAGCGCTGCGCTTTTTAGCTACATATTAGGAAACATCAGCAGTCCCGTAAAGTTTGTTAGCATAATGACCCACAAAGAAATGATAGTTAATAAGATACAATCCAAACCCAGTGTTGGAAATATAGATTTCGGTTCACTACCAACGATTACTTCTTCAATGGGAAGCTTTGAGAATCCAAGGTACCAATGGCCCCTACACACTACCGACGTTGGATTTATTTCCTGTGGAGCTATTCAATTAAAGCAGGGTCTTCGATATATGGAATTGTTCTCGCCCTTTGACAAGTATATCTGGAGCAGTATTTTTATCTCCGTTGTCTTTTCCGTATTAAATTTTCGTCTATTTTTGAAATACTATTCCGGGAGAAATGGGTGTTCCGTTGCAAATTTAAAGTTTTATTTTACCTTGTTCCTCTTCACCCCAGCTATTGAGCAGGGAGTGCACTATGGCAGTCCCTTAAGTAAGCGCCTTCCAAATTTAAAGGTGTTTATGTCCATGTACCTTCTAGCCATCTGCTTCCTCAGTAACTTTTATAAAGGAGACAACATCATAAACCTCACATCTCCTCTTCCCCCAATTAAGGTGGAATATCTTCAACAGTTGCTGGATCACAATGTAGACTCCTACTCGTTCCCGATCAGCATATCAAATTTGTATATAAGAAATATCTCAAACATTTCAGCGGTGAATATGCCATTCAAAAACCACATTCTTCTTCCGCAGCTAACTTCATATGCTTTTCACGGACTTTCCAGGATGTACTCAATAAATTTGAGAATTCCGGTCCAGTCATACTTTACCAACTTATTTTCTGCTTTTAATCAGCGTATCCTCAATCACTCAAAATTTCATCCCGCTGCAAGGAAAGTATATGCTGTGCGCAGAGATGCAACTCTATCTCCATCACAAAAGTTGTCGAATATTACATTAACACTGCAAGAAACTTGTGAAAAGGATAAAACTAAACCAAAAGCTTTTTTTTTTCAAATGGACACTGCATCAATGATAAGATCCGCTCTAAATGGAGCAGGAGTGCCCATCGTGGTTCAAAGTAAACAATTGTTAACAAAAATGGTTATAGGATACTCCATCATGAATGGGGTTAGTATCAAAATCCTCCGCAGATTTCGGGGTTTGACTACCTCAGGTGTGATGAGGAGATGGATAAAGCTAAAGGCGGAACATATTACCGTGCTTGGGCACAGGCTGATAGGGGAGATAAATAAGCTCGAACCAGAAAAAGCAGCAGGAAGTGAAGCATTTTTAGTCATACTTTTAATCATTCCTGTTGGTAATTTACTCTCACTATTGGCATTTATATGTGAATCCAGAAAATGTATTAAATTTATTATATTTAAAATATCCAGAGGTAAGGCAAAGAATATCAAGGTGAATGTCCAGACTTCAAATTTGAGAAAAATTGTTGTCGTTCCAGGATGAATATTACAACTTTTCGGATATTATGCACAATTATAATGACAGCAAATCATACAGACATATTTTGTCCAGTTTATTTCAAGAAACCTCTCCAACACACATTTCCTTAATTACAAAAAGGTTCATTTTTCGGTTCATTTTTTTAAAAGTTGTAGGCATTTCTGTGATTGCTACTTGTGATGTATTTAGAATGAAAGTATTCAATAATGCCGAAAGACGCGTGAGACTTTGCCTTCAGGTTTAATGTTAGAATTTAGAGAGTTTATTTAGAGCTGTTAGCTCAATACCTTCTGGGAAAGGAATATGACAATTAGTAGGGAGGACATGCTATTATGAAGAGCTAAAGCTGTCCTACCTGAACTGTAAATGCAAGTCAAGGCTAACTCATCTGCTCATCTCTCTATTACTTTGGCATGGCGCTTGGCATAAGCACGAAATACAGTAAAAAAACGTACAGGTAGTTCCGAAGTGCAAACGAATTTCCGCAAGTATCACATTGGAAAGGTATGGCGTCACGCTTGGTATTCCCAGAGATAAATGTTCTTATAAGTGGCCACTGCTTATAAAACTTTTCCACAGTATTTACATTTAAATCCTCGTTTACCTTTTTGCGGAATCTTTATGATTTATTAGGATCCTTTGGACAAAAATTTCAATGTTGCAAACATCAAATGTTCGCATATTCAGCATATAATCTTTAGGTACAAAGTCATGTCATCTTCGCTTAAAACTACACAACTTTTTGAGTTTAAAGTTACTTTCCCTCACATTTATTTCGTTGTGTTGTGCTCTCATCTTAAATCCGGATACCCTCGTGAGCCTATCCAAATATATTAAGCGATACTGGTTATTTTGCTTGCGGTCCCTCTCCGGTCTCATCTTTATAATTTATTTTACCGCAGTTAATACCGGACACATGATTGCTGCCCTAGCTCCACTCACGGATGTCGTCGTCATCGACATTTGCCAAGACTCGTGTCACTTGGGAATGAGTTTTAGAAAATTTGAGTGCAGAATATAATTTAGAAATGAAAAAGAGTATTCTTGTCCTAGCAATAAAAGCAAGCAAGGAGGATCTTGGATTTAAGCAAATTCTTTGAGTTGTAACAACCGTTCTTAGATTTGTGGATTTGATTGGAGGAATTTCCGGCACACTGAATATGGGACTGTTCTTCATGAATGATGCCGGAAATGTAAGGACTTCGGCGGTTGAGGTTGTTGACATCTTCAAAGAATTTCTTATTACGACTGGAGGGTCAACCTCAGGGGAAGGTAAAGGAGTAAACAGTCTGATTACGGTATTTGTCTCACATGGGAAGGTCGCCAACTGCCCTTTGAGTTCTGAGGTCTAAATAGCACTAATTAACTAATTCGAATACAGTGAACACGATTCTCTATTCATTTCACAATCTAAACTCACTCAATTTTAACTACGAGCAAGTAAATTTCGCGCGCCAACGTAGCACGACTGAGGTAAGTGTGGAAACGCTGGGGGAAATGGCCGTTTTGTTAGCGCCGTTGACAAAATGCAAGATTCTCTGACGATGATGCTCGATTTATTCGCGGAAATTGAGGAATACGAGAAAACTAGGGATTTGGCACTTTACATGTCTGCTTTGAGCTCAGCGCATTTGAAGCCTACACAAATTCAGAACTCTGAGTTATCCTGTGCTGCTGCAAAAGCGGAGAAAGCAATTCGAGCAAATTTATTTACTGCGGAGTTTAAAAGAGCTCATTTAAGCAGTAGGTTTTTCCTTTTGCAAAACTTCACCTGAGTGGAGACTTGAGATTCAATGGGACAGCTGACTAATCATCTGAAATGAGTGAAGTCACTTACGAGAAGCAAGTGGAACGAATTCAGCTGCACTTGCAAAAGTACAGAGCAAACAGTTTGGGCTTCGATGACGTATAGACGTATAGGTCTCCATCACGGAAACTTCGGTTGGGCCAGTGTCATCAGTTACCACCGTGTTTTTAACAATAATCACCATAATTACGATAATCGTCATGACTTTGTTGGGCACAATATGGATAACGAGGGACACCACAATTCTTACGGTTACAATCATCAGTATTCCGACGACCACCAAAATTACAACGGCCATCAATATTCAAACGACAACCACGACAACCACGACTCCAATGGCTATCAACATTCGAATACGGACAATGGCCATAATGATGCCGGCGTCAACTAAAAAAGTCACCAAACGTGCGTCACTAATTTCCAAACGAGTTAATGGAATCCATTGTAGTTTGAGTTTTTTAAATTTATACATTTTTTCACTTAATTTTGTATTTTTAATAAGCCTATACAAATATATAATATAACAAGCCGAATTGTTATTGTGCATTTTTTCAATTGGAAATTAAAATTTTATAACTGGATATTGGAAATATAAATTTATCGGTTCGACTTAAAATGTTTTGGATTGACATGCAATTTTTTAACGCCGTCATGCTCCTGGTTGTAAGTGGTCAAAGTCAAACTAATGTAAAATGTAGTTTTGTGCAAAGTGCCAATCGTTTCAATTTAAATTTCTAAAAATTTGTAATCCAAGATATTAAGGTTTGTAATGCACATCAGTGCACAATGAGAAGGAAGCTGAGCTTGTCAAACAAACTCCATTCCATGGGGCGCTTCACACTCTAAAATTGTGACATTATGGCGGGCACTATTTTACATGCACGAACAATTTGGACGACATTATTTTCGTTGCAAAATGTGAGAAGAGGAAGTTCCACCCCTTTAGTTTTACAAACGAGATCTTGCATTTATTAGAAAAATATTTTTACTTTTGTGAAAGCAACCTTACTACAATTGGATAAAACTTTTTTCAAAATATTCTAGATAAATTCATTTAAAAATAGAACTAAGGATTAAGTTAATATCCGGAGGAACGCATTCCCTGGTTAGATTGATACGAGTAGGACGATCCTCCGTAGCTGGATCCAGAAGCTTGTGCGTGGGCTTGTCTATGAGCTTCGGCGTGCTCAGCGGGCATCTCAACTGGTCGTGGAAGGTGATCTCCGCTGGCACGGAAACCGTTCTCGTCAGCAGACCATCCGGTGGAGATACGCTGACCCTCAGGGGAGGTGTAGGAGTAGTGTCCTTCCTTGACTAAGGTGGAGTCGGACTGGACCATGCGACCGTGTCCGTCATCGTAGGAAGAGCCACGTCCATACACAACGTTGGTGTTTTCTCGGACTGAGATTCCGTTTCCGGTTTCATATCTGTAAATGAAAACAAAAGATAGTGAGAATTGGGGCAAAGTGAGACTGTCTCTTTTAAATAATTTACAACCTGTTTTTGGCGTACCTGTGGTTGTTGGATTCAGATCCGCGAATGTCATGATTGAACATAGTGATGGGAACATTGTTGTTATTTGTCTGGGAGCCATATCCGCCTCCGTAGCCACCACTCCTCACTTCCTGGGAACCTGCATGTCCATACCCGCTGCTCCTCATTTCGTTAGATCCTCCGTAGCTCTGAGAAGGCCCGTATGAAGAACCATATCCATTGGCAGCCACCGATGCGGCACAAAACGCAAGAACGGCGAACTGAATTATCAAATAAGAACATAAAATTAAATCCGGACTTTATTTTAAGGAAGCCTTGAAATTAAACGGCTGGAGAAAGTTAAGCTGACTTACAGCTTTCATTTTTGTTGCTGGTACGGAAGAAGTTTAGAAATTTATCCTGATTAGTTGAGAGCAAATGATGATAACTCGCTGGAAGCTGTATGATGACTACTCAGAAATTTCTGATCGTATTTATACCCTACCCATTGAAGAAGCTCCTCCAGAGAAATTGCATACGCAACACGCAGTATATTTTGCCTTCCATTTAAATGAAGGGAGAGAAGCTGAACTTGAGTGTTGGAAAAAGATTTTCCTTGTCCTTTACATATTTCGAAGATTTTATCACGGCCGCTACTATAACTGACCAGAACTGTTTCGACCAGTCAAAGCCCACAACATCCTTAAGCTAAAACGGGACTAAGCCTTAACCTTGCTTTCTGGTTATCCTTGGGAATGGATCCCTTTCCCTTTCGTTGTACACCCTGACCATGTACCAATGCCATAATAACCCAAATTCAAAGATACAGGTGAAGTTCTTTAAATATTTACACCGTGATTTATTTATGAGTCTAGGTATTTTGCCTCCCCACCTTTGCCTCCCGGTAATTTGCCTTCCACCACATTTGCCTCAATGAGAGTTCGCCTTTCTCCACATTTGCCTTCCTAACATTTTGCCTCCCTACACATTTGCCTCCCTGGAATTTTGCCTCCCAAAACCAAACTTGATTGCCTTTCTTCTCTAACTACAATCAAGTTCAGTAATCTGAAAGATGGACTGTGTTAAGAACCATAAATGTTTTCAAAAAGATGAGATTGTCTACAGTGATTGCAGTGTGTAGCAAATAATGATGAGAGAGTCATGAGTCCAGTTCAAAGGCTTTGAATTTTGTATCTCCATCTGAATATCGCTATCATATACACTGTTCATCCAATCATCCAATCATCCACCAACATAACTTTCTGTTATCTCAAAACATCTTAATTTTTACCTTTCTGTATTTTCAAAAGCATTATGGTTTTTAAAACAGTTTATGTTTAAGATTACTGAACTTGATTGTAGTTAGAAAAGAAAGGCAAACAAGTTTGGTTTTGGGAGGCAAAATTCCAGGTAGGCAAATGTGTAGGGAGGCAAAATGTTAGGAAGGCAAATGTAGAGAAAGGCAAACTTCCAGGGAGGCAAATGTGGTGGAAGGCAAAATTCAAGGGAGGCAAATGTGGTGGGAGGCAAAATTCCAGGAAGGCAAATGTGGGGTGGCAAATTACCGGGAGGCAAATGTGGGGAGGCAATTTACCGGTTGCCTTTATTCATAGTAAGTCCCATTTTCCCTGTTTCGTTTCATTTCAAGGTTGTAAAGAACGCACAAGCACCCTACTCATGGTACACTTTTTTGTCCTTTTAATTTTAATTTAAGCAAAATATGCCAGCAACTATTCCGGTTTTTACATGATTGAACCAACAACAAGGCCAACAAATTATTGTTCTACAATTCGCTGTGATACTAACTAAAGCATTTCCTTTTTTCTGAAAGACTAAAAACAATAAGTCAACTATATTATCAAATTTTTAGAAAGAAATTTGCAAAAATAGATTTTGCTAAATGTCGGAATCTATTTAATTTACAGCTACAAGATATTACTTTGTTTTTATGTGGTTGCTCCTGAGATCAGGTTAGGATGCATAAATGAAGCGAAAAGTTTTTAAGCAGGGTAATTGGGTGGTAATCTGACTTACAAGGAGGGTGAGGAGATAACTAAACCCCAAACCGCTTGAAATTAAACTTTTCTGGGGTATTTTTAACTGGAAAGAACGGGAAAAATAGTTAAAATCCCAAATGGCAAAAGGGTTTTAAGCTATGATCGTTTTTTACTAATTTGTTCATGTTTTAATGCATTTAATTAACATGTGGTAGTTTATATTGTATAAAAATAACCATAGTTCTTATGCGGTTTCGAATTTTCGGGTGAGCGACACATCATTTTGTTCCTCTTGCTACGGTCTATCGACTGGTGTATATCGCTGCTTGTAGCGCAGAAGGCCGCATATGAAATTTCCAAAAATGGCAAACGGCCAGATATGAAATTTCCAAAAATGACAATTGGCCGGATATGACTTTCCAAGCAGTGAGGCAGAAGGCCAGGAATGCCAACTAGTCCATTCTTCAATAA
>JAHZND010000101.1:0-31003 GCA_027744115.1 Acrocyrtus sp. NNG-2020
GTCCTGCTTTGCCATACATGCTCAGCTTGAGCTGCTGACGAGTTGTCGCATTAGTGCACCTTTCTTACAGGGAAAACTGGATGGACAGCGTTTGAAACTCTTGCCGAGTTTTAATTGAACTAGGATAATTAACTTTTCAGGAATTTAAAGACGAAAAGTCAGCATGGCTGATCAGGTAAGATTTAATTTTTTTTATAGTTATCGTTATATTTGATAAGTGAATCTGTTTTTGAGGGTTTTTACAGTTTAAAATTATTGAAAAGGTCGTAAAGTGGTGATGGTGGGTAGGTTATACTGTGTATTGAATGCAAGCGTCTACACCTGTTTCCGGTTAATTAAATCTATACCCAGACCATTAAAAATATTTAAAGCGGAGGGTTTCTGTGATAAGCTAAGCCCTTAAGGAATGATCTTGTACAATTAAATAATTACTGTTGTATAATTTTTAAAAAATGAAATTCAGTTCAGGCTAGCAATTAGTAAGTCAGTAGCTGATAGAGCAGTTTTTAAGTAGTTTTTTTTAAAAATAAAATAAGATTGACGTAGGCTTCTCATACACACTATATTATATAGTTGGGTCCTATATTTCAGCCCCCGAAAACCCCAAAATATAGGCAGTCCTATAATCCCATCTACTGCCCTATATGTCCTATATTTTAATTTTTGAAAATAGAGCCTATTTTAGAGGCTAAAAATTAAATTCTGTAGTATAATTCTGGAAATCTTTAACATTTGTGACAGTATCAAATTGCTATCAACAAAGCAATTTGGTGGGATTGGCCAAAAAGGGGACTATTTTCCATTCTTCATTAGCAAAATTTAGTAACACGCTCAAATTTAGTCTCATAACTCGAAAAAAAGTTCAATACTGAGTTGTTAAGGATTAAGGAGATGCTAGGAGAGAAATATATTTTGTAAACCACATGGAATTAGCCATATTATTTCACAAAAAATCTCCTCATTCGAATGTTTTTCCATACAATTTTTTTTTGTAAATTACACGATAAAAATTGCAGTTTTTTATCGTAAAAAATCCTTAATACAAAACGAAACGCAGACTTTTGATTGTCTACGTGAAATCTATAAAGATGTCAATGAAATAGTGTACATGTTAGTTCAAACTATTGTAAAGGGCTAAAATATCTTTCAAAATTTTTGGGTAATGTCAGACACTGAGTTTTATTCCCCCTCCATANACTCAACTCGATAAAAAATATTTAGTCGAGCAGTATTTCATTTTAACTGTAATGGCTCCATATCGTTCATTCATTACTTTTGCGATTTTTTTATATTTTCTCGCTAATAATAAAGTGGCATCCTCCGTGTCATGTGATTTGTTTTGATTTGACTACCGAAAAAATATATTTAACTCGATATCGCTAATGCTCCTGAATGGTGGCAATTCCATCAGACATTTAGATCGTAGCAGTAGACTTTTATAAAACGGAAGTGGGAAATCATGTTTCCTGATTTTTCTCGCTCAGGGTCAAGTACACACACTCCACTCAAGAAAAAAAAAATCAGACTGGCATGCAAGAAAAAAACGGGCATTTTAAAAGTTTTAGGCAGTTTCACGTATGATGCTAATCGTAAGATTGGTTTCGTATAGAAGAGAAGAGAATGAAAGAAGAAAACGTGTAGAAGAATGTTTTTAATCTGCAGTCGAAATGAACTAAAAAAGTGCCATTTTCCCAGAGCAATAAAAGCGACAGGCGACATCATTAAAAAGCTTTGGCATTTTTTCCCTGTGAAAATAAAATGAACTCTTTGATTCGTGAAGAATTAATAGTTCTTTATATACTTTTTTATACTGGCAAGGGAAAGAGAAAAATAGGCAAATTCGAGCATCTTTCTCTTTTTTTTCTCTCCCTCGTTTTTCTCGATTCAAGACAATCTTCTTTTCGGTAGTTAACGACTAGTAATATAAAATGAATTGGTTGTTTTTCTAAAGGTTTCCTTATGACCTTTTCACGTTTTAAATTTAAAACTACCACCAGCGTCATTCTGCTGCCACCCAGAAAGTCATCCATTCTCAGGCGATTGAGCTGTAAACGCTCCCAATCTAAATCATCAGGAGATGGGAAAATGAGAGAAAAAAATAGATGGCATTTTAACATTATTTTTTATTAGTCTCTTATAAAAAATAGTGTACAGATATATTTATCCATTCATTCCCGTCTAATTTAATTTTAAGGCATTATTTCCCCCGATGCATCCCCATCTGATTCCAATCCTCCGGACATTATATTTTCTTATTTTGAAAATATTATTTATTCACTAAAAGCCCAAGTTTAGTTCCTTTCTCCCTTTTACAAGAATTTTCAAGGTTTTCTACAAAAATAACTTTTTAAAGTTGTGCAAAAAATGTCCTCTTCGAGAAGAGAATACCAATTTTCAGGAAGGGAAGTTATAAGTTATAAAAGCCATGGACTTCTCTGGCATGGGAGTAGTGTCAACATCACCAAATCACCACTATGAAAGCGGTTTATACGAGGATGATGACGGCAGTAGTTAATTTTGTTATGTTGTATGTCGTCGTAGACGGAGTTAACTACGTAATATAGTGATAAACTGTGAGGGCACTTTGTGTACATCTCTTCTTTATTCTCCTGCCTTCTGGTCGAAGGAGAGAACTACAGAGATCCTGTATCCCTGTAGCAGGCTCACTATCACATCACCACACAGGATTTTTTAGCACCAATATGAAAATGGGTGAAAAGAGCGTATGACGACGGCAGAGGAGTGTGATGATGATGATAAAAGGATGATGGCAGTGGTAGTGGTGCTACTATATGATAGCGTTCAAAAATAGAAGAACTTGGAGTAAAGTTTGTTCTCTTTGAAATGAGAGTTTCCGAGCTATTTTTAACCGAAAACTCTTGTTGTGTTCAATAACACACGCAGAGAGAGTATAGACAGGGTTTCGGTTTCAAATTACAAGAAAAAACTATAACGGCGACGACGACACGATTTTACGAATGATGACTGTGTACATGTATACAAGGCAAGGCTGAAAAACTGCAGCTAGTTAAAAAAAAAGTAGGGAAAAAGCGTTTCAGCAAAAAAATACGAAGAAATAAGCCTCTTTTAAAGATTTTTTTTATGAGCGAGGACAATAATATGATCGCGTGAGGGAGAAGAGCATAGTTGGGTTGAGGTTGGCCTTTGAAGAAATAAAAAACAGGAAGAAATCGGTTGGTGGATACTTTTTTTATAGGGGAAAATCAAAAAAGTTATTTTCAGTTCAGTAATAATTAGGTCAGTGATAGGAATAAATAGGGAAAATGTGTGAACTTTGCTGGGGCAAAGTGAGAACACCGATAAGTTTGCTAATTATTATGTAGGGAAGTTTTATTCTTCGTTTCTGGAGCAAGGTGGAAAGTGGCAGGAGTGAAAGGGGAAAAATTTAGATATAAAAAAGGTAATTTTTTTGGGGTAGGAGAGAGATTTTAAGAACGGGAGGAAAAGATGGCCACGACGGTGGCTAGAAATGGAGGGAAAAGTGGTCAGCAAAATGGTCCGATTCATACCCTTGTGGGGAATATAAAGAATAGAATAAGGCGGGAGGGCAATGGAAGTTTAAAAAGTGTTTTTGTGGGAGGAGGCGCGTCTGCACCAGCGACTCCGACGCCAATAGTGAGTGAAGAAGATGGGGGCAGTGGAAGTAAAAGCGGCAGTTGCAGCACACCTGCCACCCCCACCACCTGCCCAGGTGGGATACAGCGTAGTGGGAGGAGTAGTAGTGATAAATGTAGAACGCCAAAGAAACTTTGCTTTAGGGAGCCGGAAATTATCTCACATTCGACGAGTAGTTTGCATAAGATCGGGACGATTGTGGAGAGTAGCTCGTCCTTAGCTTCAGTGGCGCAGTTGCCGTCTTCAGATAGTGATTTGGTGTCGTTAGGAAAGAAAGTAGCGGGTAGTAGTGGTACTGAGTTTGGGTCGGTAAAAATTCCTAAAAGTTCGATGAGGGTCAAGGGCAAGCCAGATGAGGCGGATGATTTGGAGGTAGTAATTTGCAGATGTTGGGTGTGATCATACTGGGAGCACTGAAAATTACTGGAATTGTTGTTATAAATTACAGAATCAAGCGATGCGGATTGTTCGGACGGTAGGACAAGCGTTTGAAGTCTGCCACAAACTGGTTGGTCATGCCGGGGAAGTGGACGAGAATGAAGAAGTGCAGGATTCGGAAACAAACCTGAGTTCGCAGCTGGACTCGAAAGGGACTACCGAGGGGTCTTCCACAAGTAAGCAGCTACAGCCGGAACAACTTATTCTACCTCAGCAAGAGGTCGTCGTGAATAATACTGGCAGTTCGACAAGCCTGGTGGGTGGAGATGGAAAGGCAGCCTCATCAAGTAGTAATACTAGTACACCTCCAGCAGCAATTCTGGCTACTTCGCTGACTCCACTCCATCATAACCACGGTAGCTCGGAGAGCGTTCCCCGGGAGTCCGCGACAGTTAAAGTGAACAATAAGCCGAAAAACTTGGACCTAAATAGAAGAGATAACATATCAACTAACGACTTGATGAACTTAACAACGCCGGGCTCGTCCGCGGTGCCTACGCCCACCCAAAGTCATTCATTTTTTAAAGAGATTATTGCTAACACTAATCCCACAAGTAGTGGTTCAATAGGAAAGCTAGCTGCGAAAGTGATGGAGGCCGGGAACAAGGAGAACTTGGCACAGGTTCATGAAGCTCAACTTTTGAAGGAACAACTGGAACAGCAAACGCAAAACACGAGAGCTGCTTTAGCTCAGATTCAACTCCTCAGGGATCAGTTAGCTGCAGAGTCTGCTGCAAGGATCGAAGCACAGGTATAGTATAATATCTTATTAATTATTTATTCCAACCGTTTGATTCCAACTTTCATCCTCAATTTATCTCTAATTCAATTCATTTCCGCAGGCCCGAACACATCAGCTCCTGATCCACAACAAAGAGCTTCTGGACCATTTGCAAACCCTGGTTAGACACATTCAAGAGTTGGAGGCTGCGACCTCAGGGACGCAGCAGCAAGGGGGAAAGGAAAGAAGTGGTAATTCGAATAATAGCCTCGCAGCTGCCACAGTCACGGGAGTGACGCTACCACAGGTAAACATTCCAAACTTGATTGTTCTGTGTGCCAAATAGAGTTCCGTTTGTGAAATTAGTATAGCGACTTTTAGCAATTATTGCATGCAAGATCGCTAAAGAGAGTGTAGTGTGATTTTTAAAAGGTGTAATCTCTGTCAGTTTGCACTTGTTACCGTACACTAATTGTGGTAGTAATTTATCAATTGGAAAATATTTTAAATAGGAACAAATTCGTTTTGTAAAGGAAGCATGTCTTTAACGGAGCATGAGTAAGACTGAGTATAAAATGGAGAAAGCCAGAGGGCAGCGTGCTCAAAATGGCGGCTAGTCGCAATAAAAATATATCTGCATGAAAATGAAAGTCACTAAAAATGTGTCGAGTGAAAGTAACATGGTATTTTAGCGATAGTGTGCCTTGCTCTTGTAGTCCTTTTGTGAGATGACCTTGAATAAAAAATGGTAAAGCGTGTTGTGCTGGTCATGTAGTCAGTTTTAACCCGTAACCCTTTTCCCAAGCTGCAACTATGATCCAAATTGTTTTGTTTCCGTGCATGTGAGTGTGGAGATTTGATGCTATTATGTTCATAGTCCGTGATGATGTTGTTTTAAAAAGAAATCGTTGTCAATGTGTAAAGACCAAACTCAACTGTCGAATTTAACCAGGTTTACAATTCCTCTCCACATCATCACCATCACCACCACCATCATCACCCGAACGCGGTGGGCAACCCCTCCCCAAACAACACCCCGCCACCGTCAACTCTTCCCATTTCCTTTCAAGAGATTGAAGCTCTCCGGAGACAGAACGCAGCTCTGTTAGAGACCCTAATTTATGAGAACAATGCCCGTTCCAATCCCTCCGCTTCCATGCCACCACCTCCATATTACCCCACGTTGGGTCCTCCTCATCCACACCAGCGGTATGCGCATACGCCATATCCCCCTTACCCATACGCACCCCAAATCCCTCCGTCCGCATCGCATCTCCTGTTTTCCTCCCCGTACGCTAACGCATCTGCTTCCCTTATTATGACAAATAATAATAGTAACCAGTCCCAGTCCTCTTCCACCTCGAGTTCAAGAGGTCTCCTCTGTGGGGATCCGACCTCGTCTTCCAGTGAAATGTTGGCAACTATTTTCACAAGCAGTGGCCTGCCAGTATTAACTAGTTCGAGTAAGGAACCTGCAAGTCCCTTCATAAAGCCGTTGGACCAAGATGGTAATAACAAACAACATCATCCGCATCACCAACATCTCCTCCTGGCTCCCCCTACAGCACTTATCCCCAAGTTAGGTCAGATTGGGAGGAATGCTAGTGCAGATTATGATGGGGCGGGTAGTAGTGGCGGCCAAGGGGGATTTGACGAGAGTAATCTGAGGAGAAACGTGTTAGGAAGGTCAGTTAGTGAAAAAATTGGGCATCGGAGTGAGCTCATGTCCCAAGTACAAAGGACTGCCTGGGCAAGGCACACTACAAAGTGAGCGGAAATATGACAAAAATTCTAGTCTTTGTATAAATTAAATAGAAGAATAGAAAGACATGAAAATTTAATTATTTTGTAATAATTTATGCAGAGAAAATATATAATAAATTCTATTTTAAAATCCAAAAAAATGGATCAACTTTTAGGAAACTACCTAAAAAAGCTTTTCTCGACAGAGCTCTATAATGACTTTTAGTCTTCCACACAGAACAAAAAATATAATTTTTTATATCGTAGTTAAAGTTAAAAAAAGTCCCCTCATTAAATTGTCACTTGTGAGGCTGTTCAAGCAAACTCCAACCTGTTTCTTTTTCCTGTGTAGCTGACCCCACGCTCTAAAATCGAGCGATGGTTTTCGTTTGTGGTGCCTCCTCAGTCTCCAAACGGTGATGATGACGCAGAAGACAACAATCCGGAGGATGACATCTCCTTCTTAGCAGCCGACTTTGAGAGTTTGGACAAAGCTATTCGAAATCTGCGGTTGAGCAGACGCACTCTACTGAGCAACAAAGAAAGTGGTTTCGTGTCAGAAACCAATGAGACCAGCACCCGCAAAAGCTCAGCACGGGCTGGAGCCCCGACCAAGAAGAAGGCTACAGGTGGGAGGGAAGTTGTCACAAAGTTGTCAAGCCGCCCTCAGCGTCATCATCATCACCCTCGCGAAAGCAACTTAACTGGCCTTAGAAACGGAAATCGCCTCTCCTCTACCTCGTCCTGGTTGAGACGAGTGCTAAGACTGAAGAGGTCATCTTTGTCAAATGAATACCGGAGAAAGCTGAAGAGTGACGGAGAGATGTGGGAAAATGATGCCCACAGCACGTCCACATTCAGAAAACGACCCACCACCCTAAACAGTCCTAGCCTGCGTGTCAACTCCAATAAATCACGTCAATCCAGTTTGTTAACTTAAAGTTGTTTTACTTGAATATATATTTTATTTCGGTATGAAATAAATTTTAAGATAAACAGTAAATACCATTTCAAAAATCAAGTTTGTCACTGGTTTCGGGTTATTTTTTGAAAAAAATGCATTGTGCAGTTATTCCAACACGCCTTACCATTCATGTCGTTCGATTTACGACGAAGACGGAAAACACCCACCTGCCAGGCAAATTAATTAATTTTTTGATAATTTTCATTTCACCACCTAAAACATTCTTTATTACAGTTATGTTACAGTAACCAAACAATGATAATGTACTTTTTATTTCTTTTTATCACAAGATACTTTTTTTTTAGGAACGGAACACTTTCTATCTGATAACGTTAATTTGTAATTTGTTACTTTCCATTTTTCATTGTTGCATAAGAATTTCCAAAATACACAAAATACATAAATTCCGTATACATAATAATCATAATATGTATTTTCTTACATAAATTTAAATCACACCAAAAAATTTGTGCTTCCAAACTTTCATTTCTTTAGGACAATTTTAAAGCTTCATTAATTACAGTCTGGATTGTGTCCGCGTCATCCCAATACACAACTTTGGCGACTATTCCTAGTGAGTTTGAGCTCTTTTGGAGTTTTTTGTGCATTCGGTAGTTTTGCCGGACAAAGACGTTGTCGCGCTGGCTTAGCTTTAGTGAAGGACACACATCGTTCCCTCCATCCCCTGTGTAGAATACCCGAGAAAACGGCCCTTTGTCCTCCATGTACTTTAGGATGGCGCTTCCTTTGCATAAATTCTTAGGGCAAATTTTGCAGCTCGTTTGATGTTCAAATGGAGAAATTGAGAGAGCTAGAGCATCCATTGACCCTTCATTATTGTTGCCATTCGCAGTTAGAAAAATGGGCGAGGACTGTCCAGAAGAGACGGATGATTTATTAGTGATTATGTCAAATGGAAATTCTTGGAATGTAGCTGTGGAGGATGAGTT
This sequence comes from Acrocyrtus sp. NNG-2020, assembly GCA_027744115.1. Classification (NCBI taxonomy): domain Eukaryota; kingdom Metazoa; phylum Arthropoda; class Collembola; order Entomobryomorpha; family Entomobryidae; genus Acrocyrtus; species Acrocyrtus sp. NNG-2020. The sequence goes on from JAHZND010000101.1 coordinate 8,453, forward strand.
GTTTAAGTTGGTAGAGCTGAATTCGGATAGCACTTGAGCTTTCAGGAAATCCGAAATGAAGAGGTCATTCGCGTCAGAGATCACTAGTAAGTGGATATTTGGTGAGCTGCCATTGTTTCCACTGAGATCAGCACCGGGTTTAGATTTAGTTTTGTGTTGGACGAGAGATTTTAGCAGGGGAATCATTCCTTTTGGTATAAAAGATTATTAACTACTGATCAAGTGACAACTTGAAAAATAGCATAATAATAATTATTGTTAAAGTATAATTAACAATTACCCTTTGTCGGCTCCATCCTCTGAACACATTTTGATATTTCCTGGATCGTCACTCCTTCCTTGTGAAGGTAAGCAAACACCTTGTTCATATACTCTGTCCAGTTGGTCCCATCAAAAACGGATTCGACTTCTGGAGGTAGAGGTGACTGGACTAGTCTGGTTATGTAGGTGTCGCTATTATCATTCACAATGGTGTGGTCGAAATCGAACGCGAAGAGGTACGACTCCCGTCCCTTATTCTGATTTGTGGTGGGGTCAAGTGGCTTCTTCCGCTGCTCATTGTCATTGGTCGCTGAAGACATCTTTCTACAAACTATTCTTCGCTGAAAGTCGACAAGAAAAATGGATTGTAAATTATGACGATTCACTTACTAAATGTTATTAATTCTTCACAAAGTAAAAAATTTGGGAACTACAGCTCAAAAAAAACTTACTTTTCTTTAACTACCTTCAAGTGCAGTAATAAAATGCATCTACGGAAAAAGTGTCCGGGGAAGTGAAGGAGAAAATTACAACCAAAAAATTTTTGTTTCTTAGCAGGATCACAGAGAACTAATGACTAGTGACTAGTGCATGGGCGCAACACGTGCACTCAACTTCACTTACCAATGAATTACTAAAGTCCCAGCGGTGATAAACCACTCTGGCAAAAATTTTACTCATCCTATCTCTAAATTTTTTAGGAAGGGAAAAGAATTAGCTACTACAAAGCTGCAATTTTGTATGGGAACAAATATAAAAGCCCGAGACAAGAGAGTTGATTTTCAAGGGCATTCCGTACAAATTGTCTCCCTGAGTCCCAGGTTAATTCCACGAGGAGCACACAGAACAGACAATATTATGACAAGCATCTGCACTAAAAAAAATAGCTAAGCTGCCACCATTGCCACATCTACTCTACACACGTACAGAATAGGTGTGATACAGATAAATAGGAGTAGAATGGAGTGAATTTTCAGCGAAACAACAAATTTGTATTTTTTGCTAAGCAAACTTTTAAACGAGATGAAACGAGTAGTATAGATTGGATGTATATGGTTATTATAAGAGCCTATGTGCTGTGTTGCGAGTAGTAGTTTCAGGGAAGCTTTTGATATAACCTGATTCAGAGTCAACAGAGTGAGCTGGAGAAGCGTTATTGGGCTCATGGCTGGGTAAATATGGGGGTTAGAGTTACGAATAGACCACTTCGCATTCAGAACATCTCAGACGTTTAAATGACTTTCTCCTGCAGATACTATTTTGTTTTAGAAAGTTTAGTAATGATTGCCTATGAAGTCCGCTTTTTCAGTTTTGTGATTTATTGCTAATTAGTAGTGATAAATGGGATGAGGAAGTTGTTCGGCAGAAAGAAGAGATTGAGAAAGTAAAAATTGCTCTTTGTAATAATAAGATCAGATAAGATTAGGAAATTCTGCACAAGTGTGCACACACAAAATTTAGCAAGAGAAAAAACTTTATTAATTTTGGGTCAATAATCCAGAAGGGCAATAAAATGGGATTGAATCAACGGTAGCATGAAACAATGTTGAAATTATTTTACTTCTTGTATACATATCGCATTGTTTTTCCAGAAACATCTAATCAAAGGTGCGCAGCTTGATTCTTATAAGTGAAATCATGATGTGAAGGTATGATATGGTAGGACATAGAAAGTGCAGCGCCAGACTTATGATGAAACTCGAACCGTCGTTTGCTAGCAGAAACATCATCGGAATGATAAAAACCTCAGTTGTGGGGAATTCGGATTTGAACCAGATATACATTGACCACCAAACTAGCATCGAGTAATCAAGCACATTGACACTTCGAAGATATCCCTTTGGTTGAAAATAAAGCATACTAGGATTAAATACTTATGACTTTATCTCATGGTAATTGGTAAATCAAATCGTAATTTTAGTTACCCACATTCATTCGGATAAGTAAAAAACGCCAATCTGTATCGAGTTCAGCTTGAGCTTGTATAGGAACGCCTTCCTCAAGCTCCTCAAACTCAAGCTGCACTTGTAAATTATTAATATCAATAGCCACAGCCATTTTAAATATTTTGTCAATTCGCTGAGTGCAATATTCTTCACCAGTGATTTTCGTTTAGTTCAAAAATGTAATAAAGAGTCTTGTTTGTATGCTGCTTTGTCCCAGGTTGTTTAGGAGGATAAATCGAGAAGTCTTATAGAAATTGTGTATTTATTTACTTCCCTTTATTAACGAGACGCACAAAAATTGCAACAAAATAACAGAAATACCTAGATATGTACTTTTCTATAACAGTAATAAGTAATTTGTTGAAAGTAAATCATTGATAAGCAAACATACTTTTAGGTCAAAGTTAAAACTGGTCATCTAATAATTTATTGCTAACTGCTAGGCGTATTTACATAAGAAATCAGGAGCGTGTTAATAATAATTTCTGCTAGCAACATAATAAAAATGTGTATGCATAAATTAAGCTAGGGGTCCAGAAATTGACGGCAGAGTACATATTAACAGTGTTGAAATTATTTTCACGAAGATGCATGATCATCCAACTTCATCTTTAGCTTGTCATGAGGAAAGTCCAGAGTGCAGTAGCCTCCAAGATACAGTGATTTTCAAGATGCATCGTATTGTCTTTCCAGAAAAGTCTAATTAAAGCTGCATAGCTTGGTTCTGATTTCTTTAAACAGGGCGTACGCGAACCATAAAGTAGGTGAGATCCAGTGTAGCACCATATGTATGACGAACTCGGAAACGTCGCTTCCATGTCGTAACGTATAAAGCAATGCAAATGGAAAGGTGGACCACTGGAACCAGGTAAGGATGGACCACAAAATTAACAGCCGGTAGTCATTCACATTCAGCTGTCCAACATTGTCCTTTGGTTGAAAATAAAGCATACTAGGGTTAAATATTTGTCACTTTATGTGGTGAATTATATAATTTCTTAATTTCAGTACCTTACATTAACTATGACAAAAAAGTCCCCCTCCGGATCATTTGCAAATTGAACCTCTACAGGAGCTTCCTCCTCAAGGTGCACTACTCCACCGATAGCAATAACTTCTATTATCTCAGGCTCCGCCTCAGGTTCAACTCCACCGTTATTAACCATAGCCATTTTAAATATTTTGCCTATTCGCTGATTGCAGAATTCTTCACCAATGATTTTCGTAGTTCAAAATTTGAACTAACAGCCATGTGCTATTGTGCTGCTGATCCCAGAAGATTTCGAATAAATCGAGCAGTCTTATATAAATTGTATATTTATTTACTTTTCCTTTATTATGGACGTACAAAAGAGCAGAAATAGAAACTTCTATTATGTATGTAATTGAAAAGCGTAAAATCATTGATAAGCAAACTTACTTTCAGGTCAAAGTTAAAATTAGTCAGCTAATTTTGTTGTTATGAGCTGTTAAGTGTACATGAGTAAACATGAGCAATCAGGAGCAGGTTAATATTTCCGTTGACGACATAATAAAAATTTGTATGAATAAATGTGCTAGAATTTTAATCATTTTAAAAACTCATCTGTAGTAATTTAAGTGAGGTCAAGTTGCCTAATAATCCGAACCGAACGCAAATATAAAGTTTTTAGTTATTAGCTGTAACACTGTAGGTAGGTACTAATATAGCTAGGTAATAATGAGTTTTAAGTATATAAAGCTTATTATTAGTCATAATTCGACTTTTATTGAAGGTAGCTTTCTCCCCAACATTCCTATATACATGTATATAAGAAGCAGTCGTTCGAAATTATTTTCATGAAGCTGCATAATATCATCCAACTTAACTTTATCTTTAACTTATTAGGAAGGAATCCAAGAGTCCAGAAGCGTCTATTTAAACTTGCTACGCGATGTTATAGACATATCAATATTGCATTGTTTTCCAGAGAAATCTAATTAAAGTTGTGCAACCTAGGTTTGATCAGAGCAAAAAAAGAGTACAGGAACGATAAGGTAGGAGAGATCCAATTCAGGACCAGACTTATGACAAAACCGAAACGGTCTCTTCTTATTATAAAAAGCAAACAAATGGGCCATTGGAACCAGGTATAAATTGACCACCAAATTAGCAGCCAGTAGTCACCAGGTTTGAGCCATCCACCATCTCGTCCCTTCGGTTGAAAATAAAGCATGCTAGGGTTAAATGAATGGGCCTTATTTCGAGGTAAATCATAAATCAAGTTGTAATTTTAGTACACACATTCACTACGACAAACAAATCATTCGGCAGCATAAGAATTTCAGCCACTACAGCAGGCTCCAGCTCAGGCAGAACTGCATCTTCAACCATAGCCATTTCGAATATTTTGCCGGTTCACTGATTGCAGTATTCTTCACAAAAGATTTTTATTGTTCAAAAAATCGTTTTCGTTGTTGTTCAAAGGTCATGTACTGCTTGGCCCTACAGAAGATTTGAAATAAGTCTTGTATTGCGTATTTATTTGCTTCACTTTCTTATCGAGGAATGCAAAAATTGCAACAGAATAGCAAAAATAGATACTTCTATAACGCTAATGATCAGAGTAAGTTTATTGATAAGCAAGCATACTTTCAGGTCAAAGTTAAAATTATACAGTCATCTAACGTACCTTTAGTTGTTAGGTATAATTTTTAAACAATGAGTCATAAGCCATGAGCGGGATAATATTTCCGTTGACAACTAATTGAGGCCAAGTTACAAGAGGTCAAAATACAAGTTGTATTTAATAATTCGAGCGCAAATATGTAGTTTTTTAATTAAAAGCTGTAACGCTGTAGGTATATAATAAGTTTTTAATACAAGCTTATTATTAGGCACAATTCGACTTTTATTGAAGGTAGCTTTCTCCCCAACATTCCTATACACATGTATTTAATAAGCAATGCCTGAAATTATTTTCTTGAAGCTGCATGATATCATCTAACTTCATTTTTAGTTAATTAAGAGGGAAGTCTGGACTCCAGACTCTGGAGTCCAGTAGCGTCCATTTAAACTTGCTACGAAAAGGTTCCATGATGTTATGGACATATCATCACATTTTTTCCAGAAACATCTAATTAACGCGGCGCAGACTGGGTTTGATCAGAGCGAAGAAAGTGTATAGGGGCGATAGCGTAGGAGAGATCCAGTGCAGCGCCAGGCTTATGACGAAACCGGAATCGTTGCTTACTAGCAAAAACAGCAAGAAGGTGGGCCAGTGGAACCAAGTAAAAATTGACCACAGAATTAGCAGCAAGTAATGTTCCTGATCCAGCCAACCCCCGTCCCTACCCTTCGGTAGAAAATAAAGCATGCTGGAGTTAAAGACTTTTATGACTGCGACTTATTTCGAGATAAATCATAAATCAAGTCGTAATTTTAGTACCCACATTCACTACGACAAACACTTGATTTGGATGAATGTGAAGTTCAGCATCTATAGCAGGCTCCGCCTCAGGCTGAACACCATCGTTAACCAAAGCCATTTTAAATATTTTTGTCTAGTCGCTGATTGCAGTATTCTTCACCAAAGATTTTCGTTGTTTATCATCCACACACACACACACACAAATTGCAACAGAATAGATACTTCTATAGCACTAATGTCCTAATTGAATCATTGATAAGCAATCTCACTTTCAGGTCAAAGTTAAAATTAGTAATCTAGCCTAAGTTGATGTTCAGTTGATATTCGCTGTTATGTACGCATAATTTTTACACAAGTCAGTCATGAGCGGCTGAATATTTCCGTTGACAACATAATAAAAATGGGACTGCATAAATTATTGGGCCAGAAACCTATTCATAATTTTTTAAAACTCATCTGTACTTTAATAGCTTAAGAACTAATTGAGGTCAAGTTATTTAATAATTCAAGCGCAAATATGTAGTTAATAGCTGTAACGCTGTAGGTATATAATAAGTTTTTAATATAAGCTTATTATTAGGCATAATTCGACTTTTATTGAAAGTAGTTTTCTCCCCAAAATTTATCCTCAGTAATAAATAGTTTTACTAGACATGTATTCCAACATTGCTTCCCCATCCATCACCGGCAACCCTTACGTTGGGCGCCCTCCTTTCGTTTACACCAACTCCTTCCTCTTCTTCAACATTGATGATGACTCCTGCAAAGGAGAGAGCACTCAGGGAGCAGTATCTTTCCCAGTTGGAGACCAGTTCTCATCCGCTGACCAGACATGCTACAGCTACACCTACGACCCACCGAAGGATGACACTTTCCCACACTACAATTATCCATTTTCTCCATCTGCTCCACCAATGGAGTCACCAGAAGAAGTAGAGTCTGTAGAGGAGGAATTTCAGCAAGAGTCGCAGTCGCCTCCATCCCCAGGACCTCCATTTCTCCCATACGGCTCTCAAGCGGCCTCGGCTCACAACCGCCGTATGATTTTCCCCTACACCTACAAGAAGCGGAGGAGCCCCGGAAGCAAGGAGACAAACACATCGTCATCCATGCGTGATGAGCCCCTTCTCCTGTACCGATTTTTCGAGTTCTACTGCAACAACTGCGAACAATGCTGGCTGTCTCCACTATTCCGAGCCAAAAACGGATGTTATTGTCGGATGTGCCATCATTTCATTCTGCCGAGGGGGATTGTAAATAAAATATTCATTTGACATCATCATCATATTATTATTGCATTCGGTGAAAAGCTGGAAAACTGTTTAATTTTTTTGGTGGAATACTGTAGCGGCACAGCTTCACCCCCTATCTAGGAAAAGAGACTTGCTATGGGAAATACTCTTGCCATCTCTGCCACCGAGGCTGGAGCAGCTACAAATCTTTATCAAATCGCCCGGATCAATGCTTCGAGTGCGGAACTTTGGTTTATCCCTACTACCAAATCGCTCATGTATGAATTACCAGCTACAATAAACTCATTTACTATTTTATGCTGTAGCGGGTATATGAGTAACAGAGCAAAAAATATTAATTTTGATTTATATTTACTGTTCTCCTATTTTTTGCAGTCTGTCCTCTCCCAAAAAATTCACAAAAATACAGACAGCATTGATGAGGGAAACGAAAAGTCAGCGTTTTTAAAATGCCTCCTCTTGAACAAGTCTTCCCCTCGACACGACTCTAATTTGGGAGGAAGGAGGCAGCATCACAAAGATGGAAAAGCTTCTGGTCGAAGTTACCAACCCCGCAAAATAACTTCCACTTCGGGACTCCATCATCCTCTAGATGGAATGTCGGGCAAGCCAGTAACTGCGAGTAAGAAGAGGCTACACTGCCTAAATAACAATCCCTTTCTGAGACACTCCACTCAGCAAGTTCGCAGACTGTTTCACTTGAAGAACTGCTTCTCGGAACCGACCATTTCCAACAGTATCAGTACTTGAGGAAAAACTTGACTTTTTTCCCATTTCTTACAATATATTTGATTGGAGCATAAGCATTCTTCTCGATTATGCTTTCTTGAGCAAATCATATCATAACGTCATTACTAAACCCTGCCAAAATTGCAAAGTGCCTGTGAAATATGCCCAACCGAATAAAAGCTAAAAACAATACAATACCAACTCAATTCCCAGAAAATATATTTTTTTTCATTCTTCGCTAAAAATACATTTTTTTGCCACATTGTTCATTTTTCACAGTTACTTTCTAAACAACACAAACAATTTATTTCAATTACCTTATTTATTGAACATCTTCATTATCCGAGATAAAAGTCCCGACTTCAGCAACATTTTCCCTATTGAGAGCACCAAACAATTGCGAGAGGGAAATCAAAAAATAAAATTGTTCCGCCTCGACTTTTATACTCTTCCCTATCTGAGCTCTAGCAGCTTTTTAGCTCTTTTTGGTATTTTTCTCCTTTGACGGAGTGGAACACATTGAATGAATGGGGACAAAAGACACCCTGTAGGAAACGGAAACTTGTGTCGTCTTCCTTCTAAAATAACGTCCAAAGTCATTCACCGCTCTTCCCATTTTTTGTGTGGGAGACAAAACAAACAGGACGAAATTGATACAGAGAAAGTTAGTATTCCGCTATAAAAAACAGGGTTGGAATGCTCTTTGTTGGAACAATCCTCATTTTTTAAGTCTTTTAAGTGTGGGCAAAGTTGAGGAATATGAGGGTAGCATGTCTTTTAACCTCAACTGCTGAAAAGAGAGAACGACAAAGGAGACATTAAAAGCCATTTTAACTGCGTTTTTTAGAGAGAGTGAAAAGATCGCCAAGTTTATTTTTTATTTACTCGTCGTTAGTTTGGGCTGGAGTTTGGAAGAGTTTTTTTTCAGTTGTTTTCCGCTTCCGGAGCAAATAATTTTAGCTTGAGAAGTAAAAGCGGAGAAGGGTCGTGTAATGATGTTGTGGAGACAAAAGCAGAATTGGCTGTTTGTGCTTCTCAGCCTGAGTTGCGTAATCCAGCTCGAGCTTTGTTCCGGCACTATGTTCCGGTTCTGTCATCGGGGCGCGTGGCATCAACTCCAGGAAGGGGATTGTCCTTACGGAGTTTTCTTCAAGGAGCAATTACAAACTCCCTGCTACTATACAATAATGGATGGCGAAAGTAGTAAAACGCCGAGGTAGGAAAAATTGAGAATTTTGCTACAAAAAGTTATTGCTTCCAAATTGGATAAGAAGAATTTTTTGCATTTTGAAGAATTTGGCCAACTTTATGTGAAGAGCCGTTTCAGACGCAGCCGGAGAATATGACAGATGCTATGTCTGGCGACGGATTTTTCCTGGCGCAGAAAAATGGCGAGGTTATGCTTGTGAAATGTTGCTAAATTATGAGAAAATATTACAAAACTTTTTAAAAATCTCTTACAATTCCACAGATACGCATGGTTCAACTTGCTGCTTTAAACTTGACCGCAAATTTGGGATCTCCAAACTGTTAGTAGAGCTAGCCCTTTAACGGAAGTGAAAAGTATGAGGACAAGGAACTATATTTGATTTTTTTTGTTAATTTCCATAGCTGGAGATCTCATCTCCCTTCAGTCGTGTGAGGATCGGTGCTACCGTGACGTTTTTGACGATCCGCATTCATCCCCACTTTATACTAGTTCCTCCCACGAGTCTTCCGACTCCTTGGAAGCTCCGCATCACATCTCCCGCCCGAAGCTCTCCCCGCACGACCTGGAGTCTGTAAAGGGACCAAACGCTCCGTTTGGGAGACTACCTTTTCGATCAAATTGCATTTCCAGAAGAGAACCCCGGCCCAAAACTGCGTGTTGTTGACTTGTTCAAACGGAGCATGAAAATTCTGGGACGATCTTGCCAGCACCCTTTCATTTCCAGCAACTTTTTGAACAGAGTGCTATACGGATTCCTCTTCCTTGCTGGAGACTCTGGGGTGGGCGAATTGGAGGATATCTCAGTGGAGGAATTTGAAGAGATTATGGTGGCCCTGAACGGGTGCGATGAGAAATCCCCGGATTTTCGCTTGGAAGGAACAGTTTGCGATGAGACGAATGCAATTGTAATGAAAAAATCAATTCAATTTTTTTGCTTATGTTCCGTCCAACCCTGCATAATTCACTTTTCCAGCCCATTTCACCCTCTTCCCGTTTTTATTTAGGTTAAGGAAGTTATAAAAATCCTCCCAAATGGAACAGAGTACTCTGCCCCATTCCAATTGACTCAGCATAATTCCGGGACCAGGAAGGGAGCTTCCTCGTCTGCAGAGAGGGATAGGAAAATGCTGAAAGAGATCAACGATGAGTACAACGGGGGTGATGGCGAAGAAGCTGTCCGCACTTCGTCTGACTTGCGGGGACAGGGCTCATTTCCATACGATGAGTTGGATGTATTCACTGAAGCAGCTTGGTCTGCTGTGCAAGTGACACATGCCACATGTTTTGCCACTTTCAAGCCAAACGCGAATATGCACCATCGCTACGTCTCCGCAATGGAACAGCTCTTCACTGGCAAAATTCAAGACAGATGGTAAACTGTCTCATTTCAGGCGTAATTGCTTAATTACCTTTGCAAAAAATCTTTTTTGGAACAAAGAATTTTTTTCATGTTCTGCCCAACCCTTCTTCTTAATTTCTTAATTAAGCTTAATTGTCGTGTATCCCTGTTCATTTTTTCACGTATTGTGTAATCAATAATCTCCATATATAAATTCAATCGCGCCATATCGCCTAATTGTTATATTGATTTAGTCATGCAATAATTAAAAAAAATATGAGCGTTTATTATTATTGCTGCTAAACGCTGAGCACTAAAAACAACATTCGCATTCAACACGACTCCGCACGTTCTTCTCATCTAATTAGTTTAATTACACTTTGCAGGCGAAATCCAACTCGGCTCACTAACAACGAAATGTGGGGCACCTGGTTCCTGGCAGATGTGGACCTAACATTCACAAACCTTCAAGCCTGCATCAGAGCTTCGTACTTAGATGCCCCTTTTGTAATGCGACTGGACAGACCTATAGATCCCGTTCGGTCTCCGTCCATTTCATCAGGCTTACCTCAATCCGAAGCAGCCTTCACTAACCAAGAGGACACTCCTGGACAGATGACATCGTCTCGAAGAAGACGAAGAAGGAAGCGTCAAATCCAGGAAGACCCAAACACATACTGGGCCACGTACTCCGCCAACGGGGGAATTCGATACAAACTCCGCGAAGAAATTCACTGCTTCGAGAATCCCGACGATAGGGACAAAATCGTAAAGCCGATGAAGCTCCAATGCACAGGAGGAAGCAAATAGTAAAAAAAACTGTTTAAATTGTTTTTTGCTATTATAATGTAGAGTATTTTGTTATTTATTATGGTCCATCATTATTATTATCATTAAAAGTTCACTTTTTTGAAAACCAAAGAGCATCCTAATATTCCGCTCACTCCCCAACATTATCTCCTCTTTTTCAACCCTTATTATCCCTTTTACTTCGCATTCTGTTAAAACTTAAAAGATCTCGAGAAATTGGTATCGGAACAAAATGAGAAGAGTATTGATTGACATGTGTCAAAGTGATTAGTAATTATGGAAGAGCAAGATGCAAGAGCATTTCATTTTTTTCATGTTACAATTTTTCCTCGCTACCTACCCTCCCTACCCTCAAAAAATATATGTGGAGCTTGCAAGGAGATAACTCCGTAAAGGAGTAAAAAAACTCCTTCAGGGATATAATTTTTATGTTACTTTAAAGAAAAAAAATTTATACATTTTTTAATATTTCATCAGTGATCCTCCCAGAAGGCTACAAATCCACAATGTAGAGAATTGTTAGGGAATATGAAGAAAAAAATTGTTTCAAGAGCTACACATTTTACTAGTAAAACTGCTCGGGTTTAGTGGTAATGACAGGGGCATGGCAAAACAAAAAGGAGGACTGTGCATGTTTAAAAAGAGAGCTTTCTCGATAATATTTTTTTAGGGTTGCTGTTGCCACTACTGCTCTTCGGCTATGCGTGCATATTTACTTTTTTAAAGGGGAGAATGAAACGTACTCCCAAGTCACAATCAGTTCAGGGATTTTCACTCTCTAGACATGAAAGCCCCGGGCTGTTTCAAGTGGTCAGTAGTAAAAAAAAATTGTTGTAAGAGTGGAAATAGTGTGAAACGTAAATACGTTACTGCTCTAGTGCATTTTTAATATGCACTTTTTCTGTTAGCAATGTTAAAATAATTTTTTATTTTGTCAGAGTTGAGGAAGAGCTTTTACATATGCAAATTTTCATCTGAAAAATTCATTCTGCTGCTGTTTTTTTTATTACAAGTATGGCCGGTAGGAAGAAAGGGAGAAAAAACTGTAAGAATTTTTTTTCGTGCAAGCAAACTCCGCACAAGATGGAATCCACACATGTCATGTCACATTTTTGAAGAATTCAACAAAATGGCTTCCCCACATATAGAGAACATGATCATTCCAGTTCAACCAGTAATTATAAAATTCACAGAACCTGCGTCAAAAAACCGGGCTCAGCTTGGTCTTGGTCTTGGTGTCAGTCAGCACAGTACAGTGAGCATAGCGCTTAAAAAAGTTTTTTATTTCAGGCAGGGCATTAGCTGAAAATTATTGCAACTGCATAGATTAATTCAGAATTCAAGAGCCACTAAGCAGTGAGCAGAAAAAACGGAGTACAAATCTTTTCCATGTTTGTTGCAATATCTTCTAAGATCTGGTCTCTGGTCTTGCGGCAACTGGTTTATTGCGCTGAAAAGAAGTGTATGGCAAGCCCCCCAAAAAAATAAATTTTTATCAAGTTAGTTGATTCTCTTTTCAGCTTTCAGCTTCCTCACTGCTGTTCTCTTTTGTGCCCTTTTCAATCAAAAACTGGCAATTATTCTATCAAAAACGTATCAGATATTTTACTCTCCCTCTCTCATATTATTATTATCCTTCTCATCATTATAATTAATCTTGAAGAAAAATACTTCTTATTATAAAAAAGTAATATTTAGTACTTCTGTGCAGCAACAACTAGCTAAATAGCCAAGCTGCGATAATATGTGATGAGACGATGAAGATGAGATGATACCAATACAGACTTCTATTTTGACAAGCATCCAACTTTTTTTTAAAGAATTCTCAAAAATGTAAAAAAAATTATCGCTTTGAGATAGCTTGAAGAACAGTGTCCTTCAGCTTTTTTTTTATCTTTTTTAGATGTCGGCATCGAAAGGGGTATTTCTAGCGCACTACTATTATCATCACATCAAAGCGATTTACGAAGAAAAATGAGCTTCAAGCGGTACATGCAACATTTTTACATGAATGGAAAGAAAAAATAGACGAGTTGCTCTGATTTGGGAGTAGAGAAGTTTGAGGGGAAGTCACAGAAAAAAAAAGTTGCAGCAACAATAAAAAAAATATTTTTTTTATTGTGAAGCGCATTTGAAAATGCATTGGAGTCAAATTCTGGTGATGTGGAATAGTCGGAATGTTCACAGGTTTCGTGTATGCCAATAAGCTGAAATGAGTAGTTCCTTAGGATGATAATAGCAATTACGGTGATAATAATGGTTAATTCATAAGATGAAAATTGGACATGGTGTGTGGTGGCAGAGCCTCTTTTTAAGCCTGGTACGGAGCTCGACTCTTGAGAAGGGGTAATTATACACATGGAAAAGTTGAAGCACTGAATGTAAGCTTTGATGGACTATTGATAGTTACGCCGAGTACGAAACGAGTACTTATGAAAAGCTATTGAGCGTTCAAGAGTTGTGTGTGTAAGTTTGGGAGAAGGCAGTAATTAAAAAGCAAACATTGCACTGGGATATTGTGCACGGCTATAATTACGGGAAGTGCGGAAGAGGGACGTGTATAGTCCAGAGAAAAGGATAAGAAAATAAATGCGCGAGGAGGGTTGAGTATTTTTTTAAAGGAAAAATGAAACATTTTTTGGATCCCGCAATTCACAAAAAAGGGGAGTGAAAGGAAAAGGTTAATACCGGCGGGGGTTAAGGGAATTCACGAGTGGACGGAATAAAGTGTCAAGGGCCTTCAGAGTACGTATTACTGCTGTGCATATAAGAATTACAGAGGGAATAAAACAATTTTCAGGCAACTGTGCAAACTTGACAACTTGTAATTTGTTGGGAAAGGCTTAATTCCTTTTTTTCAGTGTGTTCAACAATAATTTTCAGTGATGATGTTAGAGGGAAATGTCGCAGGTTGCCCCATTACCAGCTTCAGAATGCCTCACACAAGAAATAAAAGAGGATAAAGCAAACATTCGGTTCGCAATTGAAAAAACGAGTTTTTAATTTAATTTAACTTTTTTAAACCGTCACGGCATTAAATACTGTATATAACGTAACGTGATAATAATAGTTAGCTGTAATTATATAGTTTTACGAGGATACCTTTTTAAAAAACTGATCACAAGAACAAACCTGCTTCAAAAACGCTTTCTGCGGCAGCTACATGTACCTACACTAACTTAGCTATATAATAACTGTAATCACACTCTTAACAAAAAAAAACTACCCTCAAAACAGAAAAAAGTTTTTTTTCTCTTTAATCTGATATGTATCAGTAGAACACTCTCTCACACACTCTTTCACTCCGCATTTTTAATTACACGTTTTGTGGTCGACGTTTAAGAGCAAAAAAAATGTGAATGGAGTAGGTATGTATGGGGAAAACGAAGAAATAAAAATCAACTTTTTACTTTTCGTGACCATTCATTACAGGACTAATTAGCTTTACCACCATCTTGCCGCGCCTATTCCTGCTGGAGTGGTTCCACTTCCTGGGACCACTCCTCCTGGACCAGCAGACCCTCCACTTGTAGTTCCAGGACCATTTCCGGTGTTTCCTGTAGTCGGTCCGGTGGTCAAACTTGCCATAGGGAAAAATTGACCGAGAGGAGGTGGATTAGCACCAGCTCCAGTGCCAGCTCCGAAAAATCCATTTGCATTTGCTAGTGCTGCGGCTACTGCGAACTGGAAGGGATTGGCAGCTGCTGCGGCGGCAGCGGCGCTTGAAATTTTGCCGGGGCTGATGGAGGAGGAAGGTGTGGTGATGTTGGTGGAGGAACCGGGACTTGACGCCGATGAAGAGACGCACGGTTTCCCATCCCGTACCAGTACAGGTACGGCTACCCGTCTGGGTGGAGGAGGTGGTGGGGGAATTGGATGATGGAGGAGATCTTGTTGGCGCAAGTGATGATGGTGATGCAGCAAGGCTGCTGCCGCTGCGTGGGCGTGATGATGAGGGGGAAGGTGATGATGATATGGTGGCAATGTTGGAACTGATGAGGCTGAGCCAGAGCCTCCACCTGAGAGTACAACGGGTCCACAACGACTTTCTTTCTGAGCTCTGTGCGCAAAATTATAATTTTCGTTATTATTTTTGTAAGAAAATTCAATTTCGTTTTCGTGAAAAGTGCAAAACTGGAAATAGTCGCTTACAATGCCCCCATTCCCACCACTTCCTTGCTGTCCTCCAGGTCCACCACCTGGAGTCCCATCACTTCCTCTTAGTCCATGTCTGTCGTCACCTCCTACCCCACCGAATCCCCTTCCCCCACTGCTATTACTACCCCCCTCTTCATCACCACTATCATCCACCAAGTCCAACTCGAACTCTTCGTCCTCATCCGACTCTTCATGGATCGAAGACGTCGACGCCCTATCTTGACTAATGCTGTAATGAGTACTGTACTGTGTGGAGGAGTCAGCTGGCACAAACGATGACACTGACACAGCCTGCTTCTTATCAAACAAAAGGAGCCTAGATGACTTAGGGCTGTTCAGCAATGTCTTATCATCCGAAGACGACGTACTATCCGGGGAGCACAGAAGGGGAGGTGGAGGAGATCCTCCATCCGGATCTCTCCTCTTATCAGGCGAGGACACACTTCCAAGATGATGATGGTGGTGATGATGATGGTGAAGCGGATCATCTTCCCTTTTTTCTGAAGAAATCAAAACAGAAAAAAAACTTCCCTTTAGCAAACTCCTTTTTTTCCTCCTTCTTCCTGACTATTGTCAACCCCAACTTTTTTTTATGCCTTAAGAAGGAAGAAGGTGTCGCCCACGATGAGAAAAAAAGGAAAAACCACAAAATGTCCTTCTTGACTATGTCAACTGCCATAATTTGAATGAGACCGGACATTACTATTCCCGCTCCAGTGGACAATAATGCCCGACAAATAATCAAATCATATCACCCCACCCAGACCAGACAAAATCACATCACACCTCAAATAAAAATCCAATAATTGGATACAATGCTCAAAAAACGCGAACAATTCTTCTCTCTTCGCCCAATTCAATCTCAGCAGGAAGCTCTCCCAAAAGCCAACAATGCCGCCTGTTATACCCTATACAAACAACATAAAAAGCTACACCTTTTCCGTCTCTTTATCCCCATTTTTATACTATTTACACAGGATAATCATATCAGTTTCAGAAAAAGAAAAAAAAGGTCCCATGGGGCAGCTCACACCCCGAAACCCCAATTTTTAGCACCCTCTCCTCAAATCCTGGCCTGGCCTATGGATGGTGGATAGTTTTTACGAGGGAATGAAATAAAATTAAACGTTTCATTACTCCTCAACGCCAAAACAGGCTAACAAAAGGCTAAATGGGAGAGCGAGAAGGTAGAGAAACCATATTCCCAGCACAATATGTCATTTTGGTGTAAAGGTGAATGAATGAATTTAAGCAAGACACATACAGAAATGGATATGTTGGGAATACACAGGGTGTACAATGCCCAAGTGTAAAATTGGGAAACTACTAATCTCCCGTGAAATTGGGCTTTTATGTTTGTTGACACTTTGATTTATTATTGTGACACGGTACTTTTGTCGAGTCCTACAGTGTACAGGGTAGAAAAAAGAGTAATAGGGAGGAAAGTGCACAGCTCAACAATCAAACAATGGAAGGAAGCGAAGAGAAGTGAACTGGTTACGTGGACGAGTGGAAGTGAGGGTAGCTGGGCTGAATCCTATAAAGCTTTTTGGGTATTTAAATAAAAAATTTTACTCCAGAGTTTTTCTAGTAAAAGGAGACACTGGAGAGAAAAAGAGGAAGTGGGAACAAAGACAATAAAAACATGTGTGAGCTCATGTAATATTGCATAACAAGTTTGTGTTTGAGCTTGACTTTTGTTGGCTTTATTTCCAAAGAGCAAAAAGATGCAACCTTAAAATAATTAAATGTGATAGTGATGAGATAATTAGTAATTGGAAAATGGTAATTTTTTCTAAAAACAATTTAGTTCACTTTAAGTTGCATCGTACTGTAAAAACTCCGAATGGGGCTAATTGAGAAACATGCTTTTTGAAAAGTCTAATTGTATTTTTACTTCCGGTATCCTAAAAATCACGATTCAAGTCTAGACGTAAAAATTTATGGTGTATTATTTTCAGGCTACATTTCCTTCTTCACGCCTTTTTAAACTACAGATTGTGATTTGACCATTTTAGAATTTTTTTTGTGACAGCAGCATAAACATCGTGTCATATCAAGTCACGACAAATATTTTTTTACTCATTCCTCCTTTTCCTTCTTAATAAATTTCTTGTGTTTGGCTTGTCATATCATTATCTTGAATAATTTTCATTCCCTCCCTATCAGAATTGAGCTTACAACAGAATAAAAAAACTGAATTTACTCTGCTGCGTTTCCATCTATTCAAAGCAATCCTTCATTCAAAACACTTTTTTTACTTCTTTCGCAAGAAAAAAAGATCCTCTATTGTACTAGCTGTCGTATGATGACATTCTAATAAAATAGCGCCGCCTGCAGCACCCATTTTAAAATTTTTATCCACTCTCCTTTCTCATGAAGTATTTCAAAAGCGGTGTTCCTCTCTGCAACATTTTTTAAATCATTTTTTTTCTCATTGCAATGCAGCTATAATCTACGGATAAACGAAATTATCCGTTTTTCAGTATTTAAAAAAATGCAAGCCTGACTCTTTTATGAGCCCCAGCATATGAACGGGGTAAAATGTAAATGCGGAGTATGCCACAGTAGCAAAATAGTAGCTTAATCTCTATCTCACGACTTGCTAACGACTAACAACAGCAACATAACACCAATAAAATAGCGCCGCCTGCAGCACCCATTTTAAAATTTTTATCCACTCTCCTTTCTCATGAAGTATTTCAAAAGCGGTGTCTCTGCAACATTTTTTAAATCATTTTTTTTCTCATTGCAATGCAGCTATATCTACGGATAAACGAAATTATCCGTTTTTCAATATTTAAAAAAATGCAAGCCTGACTCTTTTATATGCACCAGCATATGTACGGGGTAAAATGTAAATGCGGAGTATGCCACAGTAGCAAAATAGTAGCTTAATCTCTATCTCACGACTTGCTAACGACTAACAACAGCAACATAACACCATCAAAATTTTTTTTTGATGTGGCAGGGAAGGGTGCACACAAATATCCCTTCTGAATTTATCATCATTACTACGTCATCCCTTCACTGCTCAAAAAGCCACCATATAAAAAAATACTGGGAAGGGTTGCTTGGCTGCTTGAGAGGCAGAAGAGGGTTGCAGACTGATGCTGATCTGATGCAGTGCTAACATTAGACAGGTAAAATGGTGTGTATTTTGACAAGACTAGAAGAATGCATATTCATGGCCATGTAAAATTTCAACTCATTTTGAGTTTTCCTTCACAAGCTCTGTTTTTAATCGTTATTAATGACATCTCTGATGAGGATACGTGGGGGGTAGCCTTCTTCAAGAATATTTTTTTTGTTTGGGAAAGTGTCGCCGCGTATAAAATTAATTATTACTTTGTAGACTAAAAAATATGGATATGAAATGGGGATGAGAATTTTTATGCCATATTGGGTGATGACGACGAGACATGTATTCATTTTTTTGACAAGGAAAAGGTAGCACAATTTGAAAAAAAGACTTACGGCTACTGTGATGATGATGATGGTGATGACTATGATGGTGGTCTCCTGAGGTGGCGTTACTGCAACGATCCAAAGATGCTGGAGTGGATGCAGAGTTGCTGGTGCTGTTATTATTACTACTATTGCCGAGATTAAGGATGTCCCTAACGCTAAAGCCTCCGGAAGTTGAGGAATTTGATGACTTCATTGTGTTGGATGCTGCAGCCGCGGCGATTGCTGCTGCGGTTGCTGCCGCCTCCATCATTTTCATTTCCATGAACCTGTCACATCAAAATTAGCAGTTTCATGATAAGGGCTGAAAATTTAATTGGGATTAAGAGGAAAAATCCATATTTAGGTAAGGAAAAATGTGTCGGAGACTTACATCCTCCAATATCCAGCTGCAGCAGCAGACGTTATTTGCAGGATTGAGCCCTGGAGCACTTCCCAGCAAAGGAGCACCACTACCACTACCGCCTCCCGTTGCCCCAGGTGGGCACCCTCCCGCAATTCCTAGTCCCATAGGGTTGTCTAACATCCCTCCACCTAAAAATCTTCCTGGATGGTGGAGATGTTGCTGATGGCCCACTGATTGCAAATGACTGAGAGAATGCTGGTGAGGTAGACTACTTCCAGTGATTGAGTTTATGTTATTACTACCACTTCCTCCACTCCCACCCCCACCACTAACACTTGAACTGGAGTTCTGGAGAAAGAGCCAAGCAGCCCTAGCAGCAGCAGTTGAGCTAGGCGGAAGTGATGATTGCGACTGTGCTAATGAGCCACTTCCTCCACTAATTGTGGTCGGAGTTGGCACTACTGGTGAACTGCTCACACTTCTCAGTTTTGTCAGAATTTGATCTCTCGCAGAGCCACTTTCATTTTGCTCTTCTTCACAAGTCACCGGGTCAATAGGTTCTACTTCCTCCTTTACTACAACTCTCTTACTTTCATTATTATTGTTGTTGTTTGACTCTGGGAGAGAGTCTCCCGAGGGGGATGGAGGAGTAGAGCACACCTGCTCATCCAACAATCCCTGTGAAGGTCTACTTTCCTCCAAAGGTTGCTGTTCCTCTTGAGGTGGCTGTTGATGTGGAGAAATTGGGGATGACGCAGGGGTGGAAGTGCTTCCAGTTCCGGTCATTTTCTTCATAAAAGCGCTTAAAAATATTTTTTCTTCACCCTTCAGTTTTTTTTCTATTTAAACTCCCTTTTAATTCTCTCGAGATCATTCACATTTTTCACCCTAAATGAACACATTTTAACTTCATACTGAAAAAAATAACTCGTCACAGTCCACTTGTCAGTTCCACGCAAGGCATCGAGCTATCCCTTCCAATTTTTTTTACGGGATCACGACCAGTCATGCCGAGTGACGCCTTCATACTAGAATCAAAACATGAATATAGTCACCATTTACTAGTCACCGTACACATTCCCATTCCATTTTCTCCCGAAGCAACTCAACTCTCGCTCCCAATAATTTTCTCCCTTTCCGAGCTTCAGTCACGACGCTCACTCACGAGAATGCACAGTTGCGTTTAGCTTCTTGACCAGAAGCAAGCATTCCCTTTTAACAAGCTCACTCGCAATTCAACAAAGTTCTGTTCTCACTCTTTTTCCAACCTGTTTCAGGTATACGAGAACATTCAACATACAAAATATCCTTTCCTTCTTTCTCACCCTCTCAAAGATCTCTTTCAGTAGCCGAGTACAACTTTAACATGGTCACGATCGGCGATCATCATATAATATGATGACTTTCCTAATTCTTCTTTTTTTCCTATCACGGAGCAGCCACCAAGTGGCTATACCGTGTGATGGGTACAAAAGCAACTCTAA
Organism: Acrocyrtus sp. NNG-2020; assembly: GCA_027744115.1. NCBI lineage: Eukaryota > Metazoa > Arthropoda > Collembola > Entomobryomorpha > Entomobryidae > Acrocyrtus > Acrocyrtus sp. NNG-2020. The sequence continues at coordinate 28,846 of JAHZND010000101.1, forward strand.
GCCCATCCTCTTTTCGGCACAAGTCGACCAGGAGGCTGGGACTTGGGGTGGGTCTTCTTTATTACGTTATCATATCACCAACACCATCATCCTTGGAAACACATACGCTAATCATATGCTCTCAGGTGGAGCCTTGTAAAATATTTTCTGTGGAAGCGACACAGCAGCTTCTGGATATACTTTTTTTATCAGAAAAAGGATGTCTTGTCGGATTTCACTTTTTTTGTACGAGATACATATGTCTGATGTGTGATATGTGATGTCTTTCGGATTTCATTTTTTTACTAAGTCAGGAGATATTAAAAATGAAATGGTAAATGGATGAAGCCAGAGGGTAGGCTTTTGCAGACGGAGAGAGTAGAATTTACTTTTTTATTTGTATGAAGACAAGTTTCATTTTATTTGCGGTTGCTCCCTGTGAAATCAAAAAGGCATGTAAAAACTTTACAAGACTGCATAGTAATTACAATTACCGAAAAAGATTAGATATTTTTTGTAGGGTGCCATCATCAGATTTATTTCAACTTGTCTGTTTATTTTGCATTGGCAAGGGCTGCCTGCGTTGTGTACGGTATTAAATAAATTTTTTTCGTTGGGAAAAATACTCCTATTCCTCTTTACTTATAAGCCTGCCCTTGAGGGTCCACCATTAAAACAGATTTTTTTTGAGAAGGACAAAAAAGCACTTTAATCCTTTTTCCCTCTTTAGCACTAATACAATGAAAAATGATGAATTGTGATTGTGAGTATAAATGAATAATGAGGAATAGGAGAATTGAAAAATTGTGAGAATAGATCTAGTGTTAGCTTTAAGCCACTAATAATCACACCAGCGCATCATCAATCATCATCATTAACTAATCGCCATCCTTGTAGAGCACCACAGGGAAAAATATATATTTTATTTGGGGAATGCTAATAATATCGGCAGCATAATCTTTATTGGAGCGATTAGAGAGGGAAAAAGTATATTTTTTGGAGTAAATCTCAGCCTGCAGAGATTTTACGAGGCGATTTATTTATAAATAGCCAGATCACTTCCCGAGAAGCTTTTCTGTTGGCACCGATGATGACAAAGTTACAAAGAAAAGGAAACACTTCCACATATATCCACTTAAATCCTGAAGCGTTTTCGAAGTGCCGCTTCTGTCGCTTGTGTACCTACTACCTACATAAGAAGAAATGCAAACGGAAGAAGGATAGTCTTCAAACAGTAGCGGCTCCTTGATGTCTGGCATCCCTTTCAAAAGGAAAAAATCTTACGGAGGAAGGAATTATTAGTGCGCATTCTTTCACAGGTAAATTTTTGTACAAGGAGGGAAAAGGGAAGAAAAAAGGATCAATTTTTTTTGGCTTTTGTCTGGTGGCTCTGTCTGCCCACCATTTTCAACAGGGAATGACTAATCTGTCTTGTAAAAGATATTGTAAAGTTTTCAGGAAAAACAGTTTTGAGCTGGTTGAAGCAAGTGAGTGAACTCCGCTCTGAGAAAAAAATGCCGATCGTAAAAGATTCGTGAATGAGAATTGAGAACGGTGACAATAGACAGGAATACCGCGGTAGTGCACTGGTCACTTTCAATTGTTGCTGATGGAAGACGGATGTTGCACTCTACTTTCGTCTGAGAACGGTGATTACACATGTTTTAAAATAAAATTTGTTGGTAAAGAGCAAAGAGAATGAGAGTTTGTGTGGTGGTGGTCTCCTAAGCACCCTCCATTATGGCAGCATTACTTAAAGAAAGAATGAGATTTTTTTGGATAAAAGGCTGCCCAGACGGGAATGTGTGTTTTTGTATTACGTGGCGATAATAGGTTAATAATGAGAGTGGAAAGGGTTCAGCCAGGGCGACAGATAGTCTGGCAGATTTCACAATTGCATTGTTATACTTTAGCTAAAATGAGGCAATTATAAGCCTTTAAGCTTGCGGTTGTTCCTGTTGGAGTGCGAGAAGACAGGTATAATAAAATGCATTTGTTATTTTGCAGGAGTTTTTTTTGTAAGGGAGCCACTACAGAAATGACCGTATTTTGACATGATGGATGGGAGTGGGAACCGTGTAAGTAAATAGCTATCTGTGCATATTATAAGGAAAAGTGGAATCTGAAGGGCCCTTCAAAATGAAGTCCAAAAACAGATTAATCTCGTGCCGCAGCAGAA
>JAHZND010000102.1:0-16689 GCA_027744115.1 Acrocyrtus sp. NNG-2020
CATAAAGGCAAGCTTGGTTAAACGTTTTCACATTCACACATGACCTGCTTTTAGCGGATGGGTGTTTTTGGGAGGACGTCACGAAAAACTGCCCTCACTTCTGACTTCATGTCAAATTGAGTAGCAGAATAAAAAAATAAATCTTTTAACCGTCACTCATCTGCCAGTCTGTTGTGTTAGATCGAGCAGTAGTAGTAAATAACGTGCAAGATACACTGCTACACATTCCGAACAATGCTCGCCTGTAGAATGTTAGATTAAGGTTAAAGTTAATTATTCCATTTTTGGAAACAGCTAAATACAGATACCTAAACCTTAATTGCCCAGCTTTTGAAAACATTAATAGAAAGGCAAACAAAATTAAACAATTTAAAGTTTTTTTTCGTATGTTTTCAAAGGTCGCTAACGGTATCCTTAATAGGACTCCAGGGCTCTAAGTTGTGAGTCTGAAAATTTGTCCCGTGCGTACTATTACGAATCTACGGTGAAGCCAAAGCACCTATAAAGCATTTAGCAGCCTATTCGTTTGCTTCATTTCGTAACAAATTGTAGTCGCACTGCAATTGGTTTTGTGTTTATTTAACTATTTACGACTTTAATGAAATAACGATATAAAAAATTTAGTTAGGTATCTGCCTCATTTTACAATATGTAGTTAGCACCATTCGTAATTCGATAGCAAGTCTGTGCACGCCTCCGCCTCCTGGACAATGAAATTTTGTAAAACACATTTTGCTTGTGTATTTTGTCGGAGTTTTGAATAAAACCAGGAAGGAAAGTGAATATTTTGGAGCTATATTGAGCTCTACATTTACGTTAGTGACGCAACAAATTGACCAGATTATTTTTTATTTTTCATTAGAGATGAACTACGCGGCAATATCCCACTTTCAAGTGCATTTATCAAAGCTTATTGGCCGGAAATTTTCTCCGTTTAAAGTGTCCGGTGGCCAGGTGCATTATGAAGAGTCGAATTCAAAATACTTGACATTTGGAAGTATCAGCTACTTTCTTATTTTTACAATTAAACTGATTCATGCATTTTCACTGTGCCTCTCCAAAAGAACATCAAATGAGCCAAAGGTGCCACTAAGGGGGGATCAGGTTTCAAGAATTGTCATTGACTTTTTTCTCATCGGAACTGGCCTGCTTGCATTTTACGTGAACGAAAAGCGTATCGTTGTTTTTCTAAATTGTCTAAATAAATTCGAGGAGATCGGTCTGGGGCAATTGGACTCTCTGCTAATAAGATGGATTTCATCACAGGCTCCAACGCTCACATTCGGGTCGTCGGTAGTATTTGCTGTAATGCTTTATCAGGATGTAAAACATTACCCACTAGGGGGAGTTTTCGCCACCACCTCCGCATCTCAAACTGTCGGACTGGTGCTCCAAGTAATATTTAACGTGGTTGCGTGGTGGAACCTCGTCTCCATTTTTGCTGTGGTTTGCCTCTTTGGCTATCCTGCTTTGTACGTTGGATATGGGGCAATCTTTAAAGCAACTCGTTTTGTGATGCTGTATGAAGTTCATTTTTACCCATATAAGCTTGCAAATGCCAATAAAGCAGTTTTTAAGCAATTTTATTATTTCGTGTAGGGCGTCTCAAGCGGAAACGTCGGCAAAAAACTCACTTCGCCTATACCGGAAATTACAAGTGTTTGTCTGTTTGTGGAATGAATCGCTTCGAAATTTTTCCTTGGGAATGATGATGTTTCTTATGACTTGGGTCATGTTCGCCTTTGCAATAGTGATTCAACCTTGGATTAGGAGGGCAATGCCAGTTCAGGAGTTTCTCTTGTGCATTATTATGGTTGGTGAAATGTACATATTTTTTATTGTTGGGTATACCTTCCCAGGCCAAGCAAATCATACGAGTAAAGTGATGAAGAGCATTTGGAGGAAGAAACTCGTTTACTGTCCACCAGGACCGGGACTCGTTCTAAATCAGAAAGTCGTTCAGTCATTCCAAAATATTAGGATCCGGTTTGGAACTGTAAACTATTATAGTAGGGCTACTGCTCTTGTCGTGTGTCAGTTTGAGTTGGAGAAAAGTCTGAAATTGATGCTTTTGATGACAAAATTGTTTAGTAAAGATTGAGATACGTTCTTACTCTAAATGGTTGTAAAAATAAGAATTTACCGGTTACTGTGTAAGCACTGCAAAGGAAAATTACTTGCAAAAAATAAATGATTAACTTTGAAAGGATCTGTTGTATTGTAATATGATTTTAGCGAATGTGGGAGAAAGTCATGTTCCAACAAGTCTTAATCTTTTTGCTTTGACTGATGAAACCAACCAAACAGAGCAGCTGAACTTTTAGAAACGATAAATTACTCAAAGGGAGAAAGCTGAGAGCAAGTAAAGATTGCTGTGGCTCTGCAAAACCACAACACAACGCGGAAGCAGGAGCACAAGTGCTCAGAAGGTACACTAAAAGAGCTACTTCAATATGCACAGAGAGAGCTGTGTCAACGAGAAATGCTGAAATTTTGTGAGCAGAAAGGAAACAGACACTTACAGCGCCTGTTATGATGCTACATTGCCAAGCTGACAGAATTGTGCAGACCAGTATTGATTTTAAAATTTCAGATTGATTTGCTATCTTTATTTTTCCTGTTTTTGTTTAATTTCCCGATAAAGGTTGATTGAATTAGTCGAAAGAGCATATTATAGCTTTCCAGATCAATAATAGGAAATTCTGTAGAATGGGCGAAAACAGGAAATGAAAAGTCCTCGATTCATAACGCATGCGATCCGATAAATTCATTATGTGGACTTTGCTGTCTTTATTGTTAAAAATATCTTCTACTCATGCAGTCAGACACGTGAGTGAACAATTATACTTTTCGTGCGTGCTTAAAATTGTTGGATGCTGTCAGCATATATATTTGCGTATGTACCTAAATTAGCAATTTGGCTGTCCTATTCTGCCATATTTTAATAACGTTTCGTTCAGGATATTTTTTTTGTGTTTTTTTACCTCAAAAGTTATCCATCTAGTCTAGCTTGTATCTGATTATCGTTTGGAAGCAAAATGATGTTTGTTCCAAAATACTAAAAACAACAAAAACTCAATTTAGCATGTGTACCTATTCCTGGAAGATAATTTCGATATTATTCTGTCTCCAATTTTATACCTATTTGCTTGAATACTCGTTGAGCAAACAATGCAATTACTCTCTGACAGTTGTAAGGTACTATCAATATCATTTATTGTCACCATTATTTTAAATATTGATAGAGCTCAAAATGGAAAATAAGTATTGCCCATCCTTGTCTCCAAACTAAAATCAAATGCGTCATATGTACCGTGTATACGGTTCCATTGAAGTATGACAAGAGTCTCTCAAAACGTGACAGTGGCAAGTATGTAATCGCCGATGATTTTGCTGATTGTGACTTTTGTCATCAGTAATCAGTTAGGGAAATCTTCTGTCTGACATTACTACATAGCTTACTGATGCGGTTAACTAACTTATTGCTTGTATACATTTACATGTACCAAATAAGGAAGTGGGGCCAGTGAAAAGGCTCATTTGGCTTTCTGCTAACTGTTTGCGAAAAATATCCAATATGGTTGGGCAAGAAACTTATTTTCATAATATTTACCAACGGGTAGAGCCATGTGTGAAAATTTTGAAGAGAAAATGGAAAGAAACGCCATACGTGACCCTATGTAACTTGCATAATTGGTTTGATGCAACGTTTCGGTGGACTTTTCAGTCCATTCGTTGTTTGCGGGGTTGAGAATGAATGTGACGGAGTGGAAATTTCAATTCTGTACAGGAAACAAAGTAGGCCATGGCTTCATCTCTTGTCTGTCCTTCACTTTTTCACGTACCTGCTCCAATTCTCAGATATTTGGAGACAGTACAGGAATGCAAAAGATGACAAAATTTTGAAGGGGGCGCTCATCTCAAAGCTGTGCATTTACCTTCTCATTGCCAACGCTGCCCCACAGATTTTGGTTCACTTGTACAGGAACGGACAGCAAATCGTTGGTCTCATGAATTGTCTGAATAAGTTTAGCCAGTTGGGTTTCGGAACATTGGACACAACTCTGATCAAGCTGATTATCCTGCAGGCTCCAGTCTGCACTGTGGTGTGTGGAATAGCTTTCGGCGCTCTAAATTTCAAGGAGACTATGGAAATTGCATCTGCTACACAAAACACCTCAAGAATTCTGATTCGGATTGGAATAAAAATGTACGAATGGTGGGAAATGACTTGGCTCTTTGGAATTAACTGCGTGAGCGGATTCTGCGGTGTGTTCGTAGGATACGGAGCGGTTTATAAAGGAGCATATTTCATTTACAGGTATAAGATAAAAAAAATTTGGATGGGAAGTCGATTTCTATACCAAACATACATATTCAATATTTACACAAGCTTGCAAAAATTTAATATTTCTGCAGCTGCATCGGAAAAGATTTCGTGACAATGGAGCATTCCATAATTCTCTACAGACGGCTCCAAGTTCTAACCTGCGTGCTAAACGAATGTCTCCAGTACGACTTTGGCTTCTGGGTGCTCGGCTTCAACATGATGTGGACGGTACTAGTAACAGCAATCTTTTTGGAGCAGAGTATTCGCGGAGTAATGCCAAACCAGGAGTTCCTCGTATGTCTGATAATAGCTGCTGAAGTTTACGCATCATTTGTTCTGGCGTACAGATTTCCAGGGCAGGCAAACAGAATGAGCCAATTGATAAAAAGGAAGTGGAGAGCGGTACTGGGCAACTATTACAAAAGTAGAAAAGGAAGATTCCAAGCGACCATCAACAAGAGACGAATCGCATCCTTCAAAGACATCCGAATTGGAGTGGGATCGGTGAACTATTATGACCAAACTACGCCACTTGTTATTGCACAGTTTGAGATAGAAAAGAGTATTACAGCCATGCTTGTTATGAAATAAAGAAAATTAGGTGAAAATGAGGTTTGATCTTTTCAGCAGCTATTTGCATAGTCAAATTAGCAGAAAATAATGCTACAGCTAAAGCAATAAAAAATTAGAGTTTGAAATGAGTTTTTTTTGGATGAGGTGAAGAAGATTGGTTTGTTTGTTTGCTTCCCGCGTTTCCGTTTTCATTTTCAGTCTACGAGAATAATAAATTCATGAGGGTGTAGGGAGCGCCTTCAAGCGTGTCAAATTGCTTTTGATAACATGCTTAGCCATACACTCAATATTCCGTTGTATGTTTTTGTGGGATAAAAAGAACTGTCAGAAAATTGGTTTTTCTGTTTTTAGTGCAAAGACTAGAATTTTGGTGGGTACCTTAGCCCTTAAGCTTGCATGTACGTCATGTTCTTGTTTGGTATGTTTTTTGCGATTTCCATTTTGCAAAATCAATGACCCGGTTTTCAGCCAAGCTAGGGAAAAAAGTATTATTTTTGCAGGGGTGTATTGCTCCTTTCGCAATCTCGAAACGAAATACTGTAGATACAACTTGAAATTACGCAACTGGAAATTTGAGATTTCGCACTGAGACTATCCCCGGGGATCTCGAAAGTTTACACAGAAATGTTTTCCAGCAATGTAGTAATTCACAGGGGGATATCTACTCTCCCGGAAAATCCAAAAACGCCCGAGAGAACTGTTGCGGTTGAAAAGGGACGGTAGTAAAGATCCTCATAAGAGACTCCAAAACTCTCGAGTATTTTGACACACTTGGTTTAGTCCTTTTACTGCCTAAGAGAAGTTTCAATAGTTTTCCTAGCTTGCAGTCCGAGCTTTCGCAATAATTTTGCCAATTTTCGTAATCACAATAGTACCAAAACGGAGAGATTTTGGGGGAAACCAGTTCCACGGAAAGTGACCCTCCTCCGAGACTGCTTCTCGTTTGACCGTGTACTTTGCATTTTTGGTCCTATGCTAACCCAATCATATTTACTACTGGGAAAGGGGTAGTGAAGTGTGTCTGGAGACGACAAATGATTAGGTCTGGGCGTAAGGGACAGCAAACTGGAGTTTTGTTAAGGGTCCAGATACAAGAGCTGAGGTTTCGCCCTGTCAACTTTTATGAAAAGGAGCTTTTGCCTTCCTCTCCGTGTACACTTCTCATTTTACGCTGGAAATCTTGTTATCCAAAATCATTGCAATATTTTGGAGGAAAAGTAAGAACAGCGGAAGCAAAATCTGCTCCAGATTTTCGTGTTTGCCCAATAAATTTTAAAATGCTCAGCAAACAAGTTTCCATCTGGGAGAAACCATCCAATTTTCCTTTCTTTTTTTACCACTCCTGCCACTTCCATTTCCATCTTTAGCGTGCACCACACCGACTGCCGCATCTCCTCCACTCCTCCACTAAAAAATAACTTTTTTTGCAGGTTTAATTAGACAACTTTGGATAGACCACTCCTAGTGTGCTGGCGTGGCGTGTTTGTTTGTGGCTTCATGCTCAAGCCCCACTAACAAAAAACTCTTTTCCACCTACCTTGTTATTCCCCAGTTATTTTTAGAGAGTTTTTCCTCATTCCCAGGAGCATCCCAGGAGAGCCCCTTTCTCCCTTATCTCGCAACTATCCAATATCAATTGGGCTGGAAAAGTATGTTTCCACCTCATTACTGTATACTTTTTTTTGTTTACTTTCCCGCCACCTAAAACAAGGTTTCATCTTTTACTTACGAATATAAATTATGCAGACAACTTTCAAAAAATATGAGTGAGAAGAGAAAGAGAAAATAAAAAGTTCAGACAGAGGCAGCAGCAGCAGCAGCAGCAGGAAAAGGAGTAAACCAAAATGCAATCATTTTCCCCTTTCCTCATTTACTTTTACCTGATTCATACCATAAATGAAGCTAAATTGAGTCACCCTTTTTCATCCCATTCCAGAAAATATTCCTGCTTTTAGCTCCTCTCCCCACTTTCAGCGCAGTGCAGTGCAATATCCTCCTTCATAATAATATCATATCGGATATAAAATCTAATGAAAAACATTTCCGACACCAATCCCTCCTGGAAAAAACCACGTAGGCAACGTAAGCATATGTGAGCGTTTTCATGTCGCCTTTGCGCCTTGTCTTGTCACGGATTCTCCATCCCTACTTTTAATACACCCCAGAAAAATAAACAAAAAAGGGTCCGTAAGTCCGGAGTGTTTGTTAGTTCTCCGTCTGACTCATTTTTTTCCAAGTCTTCTTAACTAAATCTAGAGAAGCAGCTGTACAGCTCTTTTTTTTCTTCTGTAAACTCAACCAAACTCATTTTAACCTACTCCCACAGTGGGCTCACACACACACACACCAAAAACATATTTCCATGTCTTTTTTTATCTCTGAGGAGAAAAATACACCGACAACAAATACAATAGGGAGACAGCTTGCCCCACTATTTATATTATAATAAATAAGTTTTACTCCACTTATTTATCTTCTGCGTATATATGTACACGTTTAAAGGAGTAGACTTGTTCCCACCTAAATTCCCTGTCTACCTTTCAGATACGATCTAGATTGAATTTGGGTTGCTTCAAAAACACGTTCGCCTCCGTCCAACTTTATATTCCGTATTTTTTCTTTGAATAGAAATCTCCAGAAAAAAAAGAACAAAAGCCTCGCAACTCGAAGAAAGTGCTTTTCAAAAGCGGGAAATGAACATCCAGCATGAGAATGCAGTCACGGCTTAATGCTTTCCAAACTTCAGCTCTTGCCGAAAACCTAACATAAAAAATACGTGGAAGAGATCATTAAAAATATCCTTTTTATAAAAACACAAGAGCTGATTTTTTCTTTTCCGCGCGTTTGGAAAAAGAACCACTGTTTAAAAATTATAGGGAGCGGTATATATCTTTCCACTTCCACCTCATCCTCCTCTCTCTCTCACTCCGAGATTGAGCTAGACTTATTTTTTTCCCTTTTCCTAGTGTTGGCGGTTGGCGTGTGCTGAGAACAAGTTGAATTGCAAAAGTTGAAGTTTAACTGTTTTTTCCGTTCATTCTCCCATTCTCTCTCCGCACTTCCTTCCTACATACATTTTGTTCCTTGTAAGGAGATATCACACTTTTTTTTATCAAAGCCGGAGAAAAAAAACAGGGTATCATCCCATATTGCATTTTTTTTCTGGGTAGCGGCGGTACCCATAATAAAGAGCATATAGTCTCAACAGCTTCACCCTCTCCTACTCTTCTCTATTTTTAATACGTAATATCGTTATCGTCATCCTCCGAAAGTCAACATCATCAGCTATCAGCTTCCCTCTGTATAATAGGTAGGTACATGTATTTCGGATATGGGAACGGCGGAACAGGGAGCACGAAAGCCGGGAACAGCGGAGTTTGGCATTTTAAAGCTGGAAGGGAGGATATAATAAAGCTGTGTATGATGCTGATGCTGATCATATCATTGCTGTAGCTGAAAAAAAGCATGCCAGTGCAATATAAGGATGAAGGGGAACGAACCCTATTTTCAGTAGTCCATATAAGGGAATAGACCTAAGAAAAAAAAATAATGTTTTTTTGTGCATATCTCTCTCTCTTCTTCTCCTTTTCTGAAAACTTGCAGTAAAAATGGAAAGTAGCTAGTGAGCAGTGAGTAGTTTGCAGAGGAAGGCTTATGGCTTTACTTGCATTATTGTGAGAGAAAAAAAGCTAAAAGCGTATGGGTTTTCGAGTAAAGCTTGATTGTGAGTGAACGCAACCCTCTGGAGTGCTCCGCCATACCCAGAAAACAGGCTGGAGAGGTTGGGCTGCTTTGCTCCTCTGCTCCAACTCCAACATCTAACTTCCAAACGGTCCAACGTTCAAACTCCAAGTAAAAAAAAGCTTCCAGTGGCACACTGAAAATGCCAACTAATGCGCAAGTAGTAGAAGCACACACACAAAAGCAACTAATGCCAAGTAAAAGTTTATTTTCCCATGCTAAACTTGAGAAAAAGAGAGAGTATAAGCGAAAAAGGAGAAGCTTCTCGCATCTCTCTCGCGGCTTTTAAGCAGTCGAGCGAGACTATAGAGCTGGGAGGAAAATCAGCAAAAAATAGTACCCTGGAAAAAGGAAAACGCTTCCAACTCCAACTCCAACTTCTTCTCCAGTACATATACCCACAATCACTATAGCCCAACTATCCATAGTTTTCTTTGAAGATGTGAACTCTGCTCTTCTCTCAGTCATCATCAGCATCAGAAAGGAAAAGAGAGAAAAAAAGTTTTTTTTTTCAAAAGAGAAAGAGAGAGCAATGTACCCTACATAACATGTTTCCCTCTACACAACGTTATAGCCTTTTTCCTGTGTAAATCCCTTTTTTTAGCGGAGGATATGAGGATACGTTGCGTATACCTAAAAAAAGTAAGCAGTGTGTGTTCTACACTGACTGTGGCTTGAGGCTCTCTCCTGTTGTCCCTCCATCACAATCGCTACTACTTCCAGTTTTAAATTGAGAGTGGAAGCAGCCAGACCTGTTTTTATTTCGGGGGCTTATCTGAATCACTCTCCAGTTCCGACTTCACACAATATCCCTTTCTTAAGGAATGTTGTGAATTGTTCCGTAAGATAACAAAAAAAAAGTACACTGACAGTTCTCTGAGTTTTCTACTGTTGATAGGAAATCTGGATAAAAAGTACGATATAAAGGCATCAACATCATTATCATTGTAATCATTGCAAAAAAAAATCCTGGAAGTGATCTCAACATATCAAAGTCCTTTTTCAAAAAAAATATATTTCCTTTTGTAGGAGGAGAACTAGTGTCAGTATTTTTAGGTGCAGGTTCATTTTAAGGAGAAACTTTTTTTATTATTATTATTTTCTATATGGCTGAGTATTTTTCGGAGAAATGGAGACTGTGACGGAGATAGGGGAAAAGCCGGGGAGTGTAAAATAGAAGAGGGGGCGAAGAGTGTGTGTGTGAGTAAGCGTGTCTGTGTCTATCTATCCATCTTTTTTAGAGGTAGTGGGAGCTGATGACGGCTTGGGACTCCCTAGGAAAGAAAACCGAAAACGTAGGCAATTTTCAGAGAGCACACTTCCACCATCACCATCAGTATCACCATCATCCTCCGCTCCTCCAGTGAAAAACGGAATATAGAGGAGGATGAAAAAGACGACAAGCCACACAACAAAAAAAATAATATATTCGTTTCAGTCGATCCTCAATCATCCATACAATAACATGGGAAAGTGATGCCAAGGTGGTTTTCTACTCTTCTCAGGCTTGAAGAGAAATATCGGGAAAATAGCTTTTTCCAGACTTTACGAACATTTTTGGAATGTGGGAGTGAAGCGTGGAATGAGTCTTGTTATTGTATGTCATAACTCATCAGCATCATAACTGAAAATTGGAAATGGAAATAGAGAAAGGGAAGTTTGGATATTTTCTGCTTCCATCATAGCAATCAACAGCGGGAAGTATAGTGAGGATGTAGGGAGAGGAATAGGACTAATTTTTGTGACTTGTTGGCAGGAAGTATCATCGTTGGATTCTTGAGAGAAGTTTTTAGTGAGGGAAGTTGTACTGTGAGCTAGTATTTGGCATTCATTATGACATTCCAGAGAGACAAAGAGCAATTAAATGACTTTTCCCTGGAGAGAATATAGTGATATGTGAGGGGAGTGCATAATCAAGAGTGCTCACTACGTGGATGGTGTGGATGACAACAAAATATTGATCCGGCTTTTTTGGAAGGAGTTAGTAGTTTGGTATGGAAAAATGTGGAAATGTTGACAGATAGAAAAAACCGGTAGAGACTTGAGTTGACTTTGGATAAAAATAGTAGTAAAGGATGAAGAAGCATTATAAACATTTGGCAGTGCTTGGCACAATCTGTTGCCTTGCAGCACTGGGCGTTCTTTGGTGTTCTGTGCTGACCTCGGACTGGCTCACATTGCAAGAGCCGCAAGTGGATGAGCTGGAGCTGGACAAGTTGGGCCCATACGATGAGCCCAAGCCACACTTAATCCGAGCTAAGTTTGGACTTTTTAAAATGTGTGTGCACAACTCGCAGCGGAACACGGTGGAGTGTCATGAGCTGGAATGGTACAATTTCGGGTTTATTAATTTGTTCCCGGCACGTGAGCCACCGCCCATGCAGACAGAGCTTATTGCGAACTGTGTGGAAAAACTCAGGTAAGGGAAAAAATAAACTTACCACTGCTACTGCTACTGCTACCGGAACTAAAAGATGTTAGATGTTTCCAGCTCGTTCCATAAATTAGAGTCATAATTTTTTTTCTTTAGACAGGACAGATTTTTTCGACTGGAAAGGGGAAGTGTGTAACTGCCCCTGTCAAAGTTAAAAACTTGCAAAAAATGTGCCCACTTTGGTTGCTTTTAGGAAACACTTTATTCCATTCTGCTAGCTCATAATGTACTCTTCCCCGCAGGCACGTGAGCCACCGCCCATGCAGACAGAGCTTATTGCGAACTGTGTGGAAAAACTCAGGTAAGGGAAAAAAAAGTAAACTTACCACTGCTACCGGAACTAAAAGATGTTAGATGTTTCCAGCTCGTTCCATAAATTAGAGCCATAATTTTTTTTTCTTTAGACAGGACAGATTTTTTCGACTGGAAAGGGGAAGTGTAACTGCCCCTGTCAAAGTTAAAAACTTGCAAAAAATGTGCCCACTTTGGTTGCTTTTAGGAAACACTTTATTCCATTCTGCTAGCTCATAATGTACTCTTCCCCGCAACTTTATAGCATATAGAAGCACAAGCAGAAAGCAAATGTGCCGGAAGTTGCTTCTCTCGAGAACAAGAAAAAAGGGAAAAGGAATTTTCTTTTAAAAATCAGTTTTTCTCGCATTCTCCACTCCACCTTCTTTTTTTAGGTGAAGTCATGTCCTAAGCTCACATAAGTATCACTTTTTATATCCAGTATCGTATCTTACACTGTTTTTCTTGTTCTCACTCACACGATGACGATAGGAATCCGAATATTTTGAAAATTCACACTCGACCCACGTACTCCTCCTGTTACATTTCACGTTCATGATCATTTGTCTTATTTTTTTTTTCGTTGACTATCCTTAGAGCCCATTTCCAGTCTCTGCGCAGAGATTATCTTCTCACTGGTTTCGTCCATTTCATGACACACAAAACAGCTCGTATGAGAAAAAGAAAAGCGGAGAAGCCTTTTCTCATATCTACCCATCTAACATTTCACAAGATTGGGAAGTGGATGACATGACATGACACAGATAAATATAAAAATGCCTTAACTGAAACATTGCATAACATCTTTGCAAAAAAAAGAAATACTTTCCATATCTGATAAGATGGAAAGTATATATTGTATTTATGTATAGTAAGCTAGAATGGCGAGCATTTTTTCATTCTTTAGGAATGCCATTTTTCCATACATTCCAAGTTCCACTTTCTTTATATTTTTTTTTCTTCCCTGTAATAGAAATCCTTTCTGATTTTAAGTAGATATCGGAATCACTTCATATTACGCTCCATAAACAAGTTGAGAAGGCGATGGAAGAGAGGATAGCACGCATAAAAAGGCAACACGATCTATATCTTCCTTCCTCCTCCTCCCATTTTCTTTTCCGTGATGCAATCACATACATTTTTTCGGCCCTTCTTCCGCCTCCCTCTCTGGAGAAAGGAGGACATGAACTCACACAGGGAAGGGAAGAGGAGAAGCGATAGTGGATTAAAAGCGTGTCTTGTGCCATTGGGCTTGTTGCCAAAAGAGAAAAAAAAGATCCTTCAGGTTTTTCTCTTCTTGTTCTCCCACGTAGTAATAATAGGGCCTGTTAGACAAGCAAAATGAATATGTTGCAGACTAGAAAGGATTCTTTTTTCTTACTCATCTCCGGTAACGAATCTTTCCGTGTTCTTTTGAAAAGAAAATCACGCACTAGCTTTCCCCTAAGTCCACATGCCGGGGATGCTAAGTCTCTCACAGGACTGGCTTTTTTTCCACGTCAAGAAATAATGTCATCCTTAAAATGAACAGATGATGAGGGCAAAGAGAAGGTAGAAAAACAGGCACAAAAATCCTTTTTGCTTTCCCAAAATCAAGAAAAACAGAATTTTTCCTGAGATATGTACTTGAAGAATGTACATAAAAATAAAAAAAGGTTGTCCAGACTGGAGCGGGCTCTACTTGAATATTTTTTTGGCAGAGAAAAACTTTCAGGATCCTTTTTCTTCACTTCCGCCTCCTTCTCCCTAAACAGTCTAAGTATTCTGAATGACTTGAAAATGATCATCGTTATACTCTCCTTAAGGATATAGATGTAGTATCGTAATCATATCATAGGCGTGGGATCTTGTGTGGGCTGTTAGTGGTTTGTCTAAGTGGATGTGAAAGGGTTTTTGAGCCAAGCTTGGGAACTGGAACTTGAGCGTTTTGTACTGTAATAGCTTCTGGAAAACGGAGCCTATTTTTCGAGATATTTAAACAACAAAATGTGCACATCTTTCCTCCTATCTAGAGCCGTAAGTATAGGCTTTGAAGGGAGGAACTGAAACTTATTACAACAGCCAAAAAGCATTTTATAAAAAAAATAACCGTGCGCAAATTAAGCAGCCAAATGTTGTGGAAGGCACTTACAGTATAATTTAAAAGAATGTTTTGGCTGAATCTGGCATTTGAATGTGTAGACATCTTGTGAATTAAATATATTGATGGGCTAGGCATGATTATGACAAGGATGATGGCGATGTGATGATGCCCCGCCTGCCTTGTTCCATTTTATTCCACACAATAAAAAGTCGTTATCCTCCCGACCCATCAAAAAGTAGCATAAAAGACTATTCAGGGAGGAAAGCATATTTTTTTGCGCTCGATGCTTCCCATTTTTTCATGCTTGACATCTCACAAAAAATGTATTTAAGTAATTTTTGGGAACTGGGAAGATGGAAAAGGGATTTTTCTGACATTTTCCATCTCATCTGAAGCATTTTTTTTGTTTCCAGCTATCTTCCAGGAACTAGTTAGGGCTGTCCAGATAGACATTGTGAAAGTAGAGAAATAGTGAATGGTGGGTTGTTCGTAAATCACGGTACTGGAACTAATTTTTTATCTTTTAGATAAATTACGCCATATGGAGGAAAAACTCCTGTTAACATATTTTTATATGTGCCATTATTAATGTATCCTTGTGTAGTCTTTTTCTTTGAGTAGGCGGAAGAATCAACCACGCTTTTAGAGGGAGACGCTTCGTTTACTTTTTCTTAAGCGGCTCTACTGTTTTTAATGCTCACTTCGGCAAAGAGTTTTATTTTATTCTTTTGAAAGAGGACGACAAGTCTTTTTTCCAGTTTTTTCTGACTAAAGTGCCTTCCTATGAATAAATGCATGCATGCATGAACTTCTCCGAAAACTAACTTCCCTTTGTAATTTTCACAGAAAAAAACTCACTTTCAATTTTCTTCCCTACTGAAGAAAAAAATTGACTTGGTACGTGTACTGTATCGTAAAACTGATAGATGATTGCAAGCAAAAAGTGCAATTTTCGTTTTAGTTCCTCCGGGAAAAAGACAAAGAGAAGAGTCGGCAAAAACTATATATTTGAGTTTCGATTTTCTATAGGAAAATATTGTACGCATGAATGGTACAAATATATAGAGAGTAGAAGGGGAATGAAAAGTTTAGCTAGTTGGGAAAAAAGCAATAATTTTGGTTTTATTTTAAAAAATGCAAAATTACTTGAGATTGTGTTTATGACAGAAGTTTGGAGAGAGTAGAGAAAAGAGAGGGACATGCCTACAAGTTGATTTACTTTTATCAGTTTAGCAGAAAGGGATTGAAAGTGAAATGCAAAACGAAGAGAAAAGCTGGAAGAGGAAGAAGAAGGAGTGGATTGGATAATATAATGTATGACATAATAGCAGGCATTACATGACATGGAATAAAATGGTCTATTTCCTCTTTTTCTCTCTCTGGCTCTCCGCTGCAAAATCAGATATGGAAAATTGGCACGAAGTGGAGCCAAAAAAGAGTGTGTTACGCATATAAATTTTTATTTAGCGCATAAAAATTCATAAATAGACCAGAGACCTTTTAGAGGAATAATGGGCTGGGAGCAGTTATGTGCACAGGAAAAGATGGAACTTTTTTTTCGGTAATTTTGGCTAATCGTCTAAATGGTTGTATGCTTTTACTGTGTTTCCAGATTTACCTTGCCATTTATCGGACTGTCAGTATTTTTTACAACTGCCTCCTTTCTTTCACTAACGTTTGGACACTTCTGCCCAAAAAATAAAAAGATTGTTGAAGCGAGCATGCTCATTCTGGGTGGTAAGGGTGAAAGCTAATAAATTTTAATATAATTTTTTTACCGCTCCCTCAAACAAATTAAGTGATAAAAATGTTTGTTTTGTTTATTGCAGGTTTATGCCAGGCCACAGCCCTTCTCACGTTTGTCTCCCAAATTGGCTCCGAGTTTGAAGCAAATCTCCCCTACTCCCATCACCAAAAGCGACTGATCACCTTCTACAAATACAAATACGGTTTTTCTTTCTATCTCTTCCTCCTCATCGTTCAGTCTCTCTGAGCTAGCTGCTCTATTCGACATGGCAGCATACTTCCGTAAGTACCCACCTAATCACTATGTGATCACCTTCCACCGCCAGTCCGAGCCCAGTCCGTTTATGGGGAGCAGGGATGACGACCACATGCATCACCATCATCACCATCCATATGGAGGACCTCATGATCCCCACATGGACACACTTCGTAGTGGTCATCACCCACATCTTGGGGGCAATGGGGATACCACAAACAACTTGATTATGGCAAACCACGGCTACAACTATCATCAAAACACACTCAGCAAACATCCCGATCTCTGCAATGACTTCAGCTCACCCACAGATCTTCACTCTCAGCACAGCATGGACTTGACTATTACCAGTACTGCGGCTGCAGCAAGGTTGGATGACCCACAGAGTGTGGGCGGGATGCCGTTACCTCCCCAGAGCTACATGAGTCCTGAGGTTACTATTACCACGATAGAAAGAAATAGTGCATATGGCACCTTAAGAAACCCAAAAATCCCAGCTCCATCCACGATGGAAAGCTTTGGGACGCTTAGGAAGGAAAATAACTTGTAAAAGATTTCTTCAACAGGAAAAGTTTAATTTGTTTCTCAAATAGCGAAAATCTCCTGCTTCTTATTATTATTACTGTGTAATGACCATCCTCAGGACGCCGTCAAGAAAGCTTTCATGAAAAGTCAAGAAAAGGAAAATTATCTTTTTAGCACAAACACATCGAAATTTAAGCAAGCCAGTCTTTAAAATAGAGCTAGACTAGCCTGCTTCATAGTCTGTGTACAGTTTTCTAAGAAAAAGTACGTTTGTATTTTTTGCATTACCTAGCTGGTATCCAAATATGAATGTCGTACTTAAAATGCAATTACGGAAACTATTTTGTCAAGGAGTGATACTAGCTTAAATATATTACTTGTGTAAATCTTTTTAAAACGTACTCTCCAAAAACAGGAAAAATGTTTTCAAGAGAAGTAAATGTTAAAGCCATTTTATATCAAAGTGTAGACTAATGTAGACTAAATGTAATTATAGAAGAAATATATACATGAATTTTAACCAAATTGCAGTGTAAAACTTTTCATATATAAAAAAAGATGCTATCAGTGCTTTTAGAATTTTCCTATTTATACATAAAAAATTTATGCTAAAAGTGGATGTACCAGATTTTATTGCCAAATCGAAAGCCAAAATTTAAAGATTAACTCTTGTCAGTTCACTAGTCCTATAGTTTCGTAAGTTAAAAAAA
>JAHZND010000103.1:0-28854 GCA_027744115.1 Acrocyrtus sp. NNG-2020
TATTTAATATTTTTCATTTACACTTTATTTATTTAGCATTTTTACTTGGAAAACACTATCAACACATTCGCTTCTTTTCAATTAACATTCGTAAATGTACTCTAGAATATAATTGCTTCAAGCAACTTTCTTGCCGCTTTAATATTACTAAAAAACTAATTGTATTTTGACAATTATAACTGCATCCTTATTGGAACAAATGCCTAAAATAAACCTTACTCATTAGCTGAATTATAAACTTTGTAATAAGATGACGGTTTTATTCTTAATATACTTCGAAAAGCAAGGCAAGCTAAAACCGGTTCTTGCGTTGGCCTGTTAATCTTCTCATCAAAATCGGTCAATTTTTTGATGACTGGTCTTCATAAAATTTCATAAACACTTAATCATTTTTAATATGAAATAATGGATAAAGAGTTTATTATACGGGAAAGATAATAAATAATAATATGTTACGCTCACGGTATAGGAATACTTTGCAGCACCAGAAGTGACATCCTATAAAAATTGTAAACACGTTGTCGTTTACTGCATAATATATGTAGTTCGTTTTTATGTCTATCTTTGGGCAGAGACAGATTTTACAGTTATTCTGGATATTGCTTAACTTAAAAAAATGAAAATTATATTTTCTAAATCCTAACATATCACACACCACTATTAAAGCTGATGATTAAAATAAACAACATTTGACATTTTGATTCCAACTGTCTGGCTGCGTCTTAACAGATAAGCAGATACTAAAGCTATATAGCCATAGCGCATTACACATGCAGCCACATCGTGTTAATTATGGTGGCAGAAAGAAGAGAGCCGATTAACTTTTCTTTTTATCTTCACTTGTTTTTTCTTCATGTCGTGACCCCACTCAAAACGTTGTGAAACGTTTTATCGGTATATCATAAAACTTTTATATCATAAAACTATATAAATAGGTAACTGCCTTTATAAATGTTTCATTCTTATTTTTGGACTTAAACGTTTTTAATTCAGAAGTCAATTTAAAATATAAAAAGATTGCTTTCGTTTATTTTTCAAACAGCATAATACACGTAAGCATAAGAATGGGGAAATCTGCGATAATGCAAATTCTGCTGTTTCTCCCGTTGTTAGTTAATTGTCAACAACGAGCAAAATATGGGGAACTGTGTGGAAAAGGAATTCGTTGTGAGTCTCGATCAATCCTTAGCTGTATTGAGAACACGTGTCAATGTCTCAAACCAGATGAGATGGTTTTCGACACCAATCGAGATAAGTGTGTGGTGCTACTTGGGGAAATGTGTTCTTACACTGCTATTGAAGGTCTTAACGAAGGTCTACAGTGGACCGAAATATTCGACTGCGTGGAGAATTCCAACTGCTCCAAGACAGGGTTTTGCGAGTGTAACGCCGATTATGTCGGAAATGTGAATGGAACTTGCGTGCTAGGAAAACTTCACGGTGAAAACTGTACCAGTAGTAACGAATGTAGAAAAGGTGGTGGTGAGCGTCTAACTTGTATAAATGGGAGGTGTTCCTGTGCTTATAACGAACGGAAAGTGTTTGTCAAAGAGAAAGGAAGCTGTTTAGGAAAGGTTGGAACTGAGTGTCACGTTACCGACGATTGCGTTTCGAATGCGAAATGCTCTTCCAGTAGCAATTTATGTACTTGTGATTCCAACTTCAAGACGTCTAAAAATGGGCTCTGCTTGAAAAAACGCGGTGCTAGCTGTATCTTTTCAAGTGAGTGCTGGGAGGAATACGCCTGTCTCTCTGGATCATGTCAATGCCGCTTTCCTAGTTTTCAAACATATGACGGTTCAATAGAAAGATGTATTAGCAGAGTCGGAGGCCCTTGTTACGAGATTTATGATGGGGAAGCTGAGCCGCAGAAATATCCGTGTGCAAAAAATTCAGAATGCAGTAATATAACTGGGGTGTACGAATGTACCTGCTCTAAAGGTTTAATTGAAGTGGATAAGTCATGTACTTCAGTAGTCAACCATGGAATATCGTGCAGGGGTAACAACGACTGCGGATCTACTTTGGATCTTGTTTGTCGAAATGGAATCTGCAGCTGCAAAGATTTGAAGGTTTACAATGACGCCGAACAAAGGTGTCTTGGATTGGTTGGGGCAATGTGCAACACTACTCAGAATGAATGCGTTGATGGGGCCTATTGCATTCCCTCGCGGACCTTGGTCGACTCGGTGTCGAGCTCTGAATACCACAACCGTCGAAATTATGGCAACCCAGTATATATCTTAGTAGACGACTTTCGTAGAAAAATGTCTGGAGTATGTAGATGCCGTCAATCTTACAAAGCCACCCCCACACGAACTTGTGAACTTACAAACATGTAAATGTCGTACTATATCAAAGCAATTAAATTTGGCTGGCCTTCGAAAAATGAATAAGAATCAATATAGTGACAATAAAAAGAATGCTTTTGATTATTGAAACTTAGATGTAATCAAAACATTATCGGATGGTTAGAATTGCAGTCTTATTTTTTTGAATTGTTTGATTGGTTTAAGTAAGATTTTTTAATTCCGAAATGTTTGGAAGTAGATTTTTAATAAGGTAAATACAAAGCAAGTACAATACTATGTTAATGTTTTATTCTTTACTTACTTATCGAGTTTTTAATCTATTATTTATACTATACAGGAGTATGTATATTATTTCGAAATTCTAAAAAGCAAATTACGCTAGCATAGCAGCAACACAAAATTAAAAACACTGAAACGCTATAAACTTGAAACTAGAAATACTAGTTCGTGAGATTTGAAAATGATACAGGTTATAAGAAGGCCATACACCATATTACTATCAATGAATGTCGAAAGCATCCTTTCTTTCAGAATTGGGAGCAGCATAAAATTTATGTCACTATCACCATCGTCGAGCTCTGAACACTGATAACACAATCAATATCCAAGCTTGTTTACAATAGGTACTTGTAATATGCTACCAACAAATAAAATTCATTTAACTAAACATGGGGAAAATGTTTTGATATGTCGTTCAAATAATAATATACAGTTACTTGAAACTGCCTACATTATTCAGATTATTCTTATACACACAACATGATTTTCAATTTCTGAACGAATGCGTTCGTCTTGATTTCTTTGTTGACACTTTAAAAACGATTCTTCACATAGCTTTGCGTAGTATAGCCACTCGGCATTCTTCATCAGTGGTTCATTTTATTTGCATTTCACTCACTTATGAACAAGCGCAGAGTGCAAAGCTAATACTTTGTCACTGAGAAATGTCTTCGGGCATAATGCGCATTTAATTGTGCTTGCCTTAATCTCAGTATCTAAATTCGGAATCACAACTTCACATTCATCACTTGCGATATTACTTGTACGCTCAATGTGAATAGGATCAGGATCCACCACCACGATTTCATTTATCTCCTCATTGGGAAAAATCATGGTCTCATCATGAGTCTCTTCTATGTCCATCGACTGGCGTGTAGAGTCAAGTTGTTCCGGTTCCAAAGTTTCTTCCGGTAATGGCTCTAGATCTCCATTGAGATCCGTATTCACATCATCTTTTTCGGAATTAGGTGGCTCATCTTCTCCATTGCCAGTCTCATTTGGCTTCCAGTTTGGATGTTCCCTTGCTACATGGTTACCTAGTTTATCCTTTCGGAGGTACTTTTTGAAACATCCAGGAAAGGAGCAGCTGTATTTTATCATGAGATGTGCTTCATTAAAATGTCTTTTTAGATGATGGACTTTACCAAACACTTTGGTGCACATGGTACACGAGTATTTGCTTGAATTCGGCACCGTCTCGGGACGATGACTCAATGGCTTCAATATGGTCTCATTCGTCTTACGCCCTCCATTAGCAGACCATTTTTCTGAATTTAGTTCAGGGTGAACCTGCTTTTCATGTTCAGTTATTGCACTAAGCAGATTTGTAACTTTGGAACAGCCTGCGTACCGGCACGTATATTTGTTCAAGTGGTGCACTCCCTTCCGGTGCCTCCGCAGATTAAATGCGTTCCAAAATGACTTTTGGCAAATTTCACACGTAAATTTCTTTTCGTTTTCTTCTGAATCAACGTCGGAATATTTTGTGATGGTGGTTGTTGAGGAATAATTGCTTTGTAATTCGATACTGACATCGACATCTCCACAATCCGGAGTATTGGCTTCAACTTCATCAGCATTAGGATCAGTGACTTCTGGAACTGGTCGCCGTGATTCAGGAGCGTCTACAACTGTTTTAGGCTCATCCTTGTCACCAGTAATATTTGAATTCCGGCTACTGCGAAGGACTCGGGAACTATGTTCCGGTAGTTCTGGCGTGCTTTGTGTGACATTGGTGTCGTCTGCAGTCTTACTGGATTTGGAAGGCTTGGGAGTCAAAGAAGGCTCAGCGAGTCTTTTCAATCTAATTTTTGGCTGTGCTTTCGACACTTGTGTAGAGCCTGAAATGCAATAAAAAATAAAGTCAAGACATGTAAAGAAAAATTAATTCTCCAATAATTTGCAACTAACTCAGTACATTACATTTAAAGTAAAAACTTACACTTCTCTGCAATGCTTTTTCGCAATCTATCAAAAGCTGTAAGAAAAGTTAGCGTATAAATATCACTTTTCATCCTGTCACAGTACTCCTCCTTCCTACTTGGATTTTGATCCCCTTTTGAAATCCACTCCTGAATATTTTTCAAAGCGTAGTTAACCTCCATTTGAAGAAGCTCTAGCATCTGAACCATCTCGGAAGCTTTTCTTCCCATGTCACCACAGCCAGTACAAAGATCAACTAAAATCTCCGATCTCTCCAGTGACGAAATCGCCGCTGACATTACAGGTGCAGCCTGGCCAAAGGAACGGGAAAAAATCTGTTTTGGATTGATGTCCAGGTAGCGAAGCAGTGACGAAATAGGCACTTCACTCCCACTTCCCACATTATCTTCTTTTTCAATTTGTTGGAAACAAATAAAACAAAATCCTTTCGTGTTGCATTTGAACTCTCTCCGCCTTTCATTTTCAATACTATTTTCTACTGACATTCTCTCAATTTTACACAAAATAAAAAATCTAATCCTAACTTTAAAAATCGGTGTAATAATTTAATAACAAATATTGAAAAGGAGGACAAAAAACTGTTGCACATTCGTCTAGTTTGAAGTTGTGATTTGTTTACATTTTTATCACATGTGCAGCTTCATACAGAATGCTCAGCGAGGATAGATGATTTACCAAGCTAAACAAAATTTCTACACTTTCATGATACTGATACTGGCATTGCTTGGTGATGGTGGCAGTGGAGAAGAGGTATTATGCTCGCATGCTGTCCCGCTTAATAACCCTTTTGCCTCTAATGTCTAAAGCAAAGGAATGTAGAAGAGGCAGTGTAGATTTAAGCGCTACAAAAAACAAAGAACAAAGATGCCTAAAAAGTCATGAATCGAATACAGAAACATGCTTATTTAGTGGTATGTTACAGCGTACATAGGTACATAATATGTAATAATAAAGTTCACATTCTCCTCAACTTTTTCATCAATCTATGAACTGATGTGCATATTATGGCTATTGATACTGCAAACAAACTTTTATATGCGTTTTTGCTTTTAGACAATGGCCACCTTCATTTTCCCGAGACAAAACTTTTTCATTTTCTTTGAAGAAATTTTGCGCTAACAAAATGTTGCTATCAAAAAGCTGAAGTGAGATCAAATGATTTTTTTTCAGTGTAGACAGATGATACTATTGGTACTGATAACGACACTAATCTATACATATTAATTTGATTTCGTGGAAAATATTTTTAACTGGACTAAAAGTTAAGCACAATAATGATAATAAGTGTAGTTGGCCTAACAAAACACAATTTGAGTAAATCATATTTAATTGTCTAAAAGGCATACATAAAACATTTTAACGCATAATTTTCAGAAGACTCACGTTTTGACATTTATGTTGACCGAGTCAGCGCAATATATTATAAGCTCGAAAACAGTTTCGTAACATCAGTAACATTCTTTACAGAAGAGAAAATGCTATATGAAATTCAATGTAGCATAAAAAACCACCATACCATATCAGTGGAATTTTCCTTTGCTTTTCCTTTTTACATTTTAAAAGGCCAAAACTTAATAGCTTGCATAGCTCACGGATAGTAAAGCCTGGGACGTTTCTAACCTACAGAACGAACAAGTCCGAGAGGTTCCGCTATAAATCCTCAGTATTGAGCTATATCTCCAACTCCAACCAGCTCTGCTGTGAACAGAAAACACAAACATTTCCCACTATCATATGTTACTGGCTCAAGCGAGTACATCCACTTCCATTCCAAGGCCATTCATTCTCTATGGCTTAGCTGTTGTAAGCTATTCGGCTGTCAGCTTTTTTTACATCAAAGAGAAAACTACGTAAAATTTAGATATTGTATTGGAATTGAATATGAAACTATCATGACTCAGCATAACATTTGTTCCCAGAATTATTGATTGTGATGTGCTGATGATTGTGACCTTCAAAAGCCCACCAGCCTAGCGCAACACAAACCAAGTTGGGCAGCACAGGTGTTTTTTGTTATGAAAAAGTTCAGTTTTTGTCAACTTTTTGGAAGATGTTGCTGTAGAGCTCAGTTCAGTGTATGCCTAGAAACGAAAATGTTGACATATCTGCATGCTCGTTGAAAATTTGTATTTAAAAAAATAAAATCAGCTGACAAAATGAGATTCTTAGTTGAACTTGTCATAATAGCGGTGACCCTATTGGGGGTTGCAGTGTACAGATCTCTTACAAAAAATAAGGACTATTGGACGAAACGGGGAGTGCCGAATATTAAATTGGAGTATGGAGCGCTTAAATCATACTACTAACTTATTCCCCGGACAGAAGAGCATGTTTGACTTTGAAGTGGATACAATTAGATCAATGAAGGAAGAGAAATTTGCAGGAAATCTGGAGATGGGAAAGCCCATAATATTTTTCAAGGATTTGGAATTAATTAAGCAAGTGTTGGTTAAAGACTTTGACCATTTCGTGGATAGGAGGAAATCGCAGTTGGATGGGGAGCCGGCTCTTCACAATATGCTGACTCTACTTGAAGGACAGGAGTGGAAAAATACGAGATCTACAGTGAGCCCGACATTCACAACAGGAAAAATTCGGAGAATGTTCCAGCACTTTAATAGATGTGGTGAAGATCTCGTCGAGTTCATTAAACGGAAACCGGTGGGATCCATTCAGACGAGAGAGGCGGTTATTAAAGAGTTCGTGCATAGATACCTGGTGGATGTAGTTGGGGCGACTGCGTTCGGAATGGATACGGGGTCACTGAAAGATCCCAACTCCATTTTTTACAAAATGGCAAAACGAATATCTGAATTTTCGATGGTGAAAGCGCTCAAGACCATGCTACTATTTTTGGTGCCATGCTTAGGAAAAATTGGAGTTCGATTTGGCGACTCTGAAGCACTTGATTTTTTTCAAGATATTGTGAAATCGGCGATTAAGCATAGAGAAGAGTCTGGGGAGAAGAGAGACGACTTCCTCCAAATGATGATGGAGGCGAGAAAGGGTGAGTTGAAGATGGATGAGGGAGAGCTGGAAGAATTTGAGAAGAACGCGCAGTTGGAGAAAGGAGGAAAAGGAAAGGTGACCCTTTCAGATGATGTCATTCTGGCGCAGTGCCTTCTCTTCTTCATTGCTGGGATAGAGACAACAGGAAGTTTATTGTGCTTTGCTTACTATTTGCTGGCACTTCATCCAGATATTCAAGAGAAGATTTACGAAGAGGTTAGCCTTGCAATGGAAGCTGATGGCGACAAGAAGGTCACTTATGAAGCAATTGCTAAAATGGAGTATATGGACAAGTTTATTGCAGGTGAGAAAAACATCCAAAAATTATTTTAAAAGTTGTGTCGATGAATTTTCAGTAAATAATATTATATGAAACTTTTTGTTTTGTGTTTTTATTAATCTACAGAAATCTTGAGGAAGTATCCATTCACACAAAGACTTGACAGGAGATGTACTAAGGAGTACAAAATTCCTGGAACCAGCACCGTTTTGGAGAAGGACGTGCTCGTGTGTATATCTATAATCGGTCTTCACCACAGTCCTGATTTGTTTCCTAACCCGGAAATATTTGACCCGGAGAGATTTACACCGGAAGCAAAGGCTGCCAGGAATCCCTTTTCCTTTCTACCTTTCGGAAATGGGCCGCGGAGCTGTAAAACTAATTAAAATGAAACTAGAATGGTGAAAAATAATTTTGTTGAAATTTAATAATTGATAATTTTTATTCAGGCATCGGAATGCGATTTGCTCTGATGAGCGCAAAGGTCGCCATTGCGTACATAGTACAAAATTTCGTGATTGAGCCTTCTGCACAGACCCCTGTGCCTCTACAACTTGATCGCAATTTTGCTGGAAGACCTGATCCGTCCGTCACACTCATGTTTAAGGAAAGGAGTCAAACCTAGACCAAAAAATATGTATTTTTAAAGTTAAAAGAAAAGTACAATTATTACATATTACCTCATTTTACTGTAAGCTGAAGTTACTTTATGGTGAATACTGTACTACTTACTAAATAAATTCTGTAGCATAATCCAATAATTATTTCCAGTACAGCAGTTCATTTCACTTCATGTTCATAAAGTCCTCGACCCCAAAAACTTATTATAAATAAATTGCTCACTCGTTGAATGCTCGCAATATTCACTTCAACGAAAAAGTGCCGGCTGCGTTCAGAAGTTCAGAAGATGGGTGTAAACAACGCTAAGAGATAGTCACATGCTGGAAAAATACAATATCCAAGTCTTTAA
Organism: Acrocyrtus sp. NNG-2020; assembly: GCA_027744115.1. NCBI lineage: Eukaryota > Metazoa > Arthropoda > Collembola > Entomobryomorpha > Entomobryidae > Acrocyrtus > Acrocyrtus sp. NNG-2020. The sequence goes on from JAHZND010000103.1 coordinate 8,795, forward strand.
CGTGAAATGCGTTACTACAAAAAACAAAACAAAATTGACAGATAACATACTGGTATTAATGTTAATGTCTTGTTAAGTCAAATCACCCCGAGTGATGCAATTATATAGGCTCCGTGAACTTTTCATGATTAGTAACCCAAACTTTTTCGCACGTCACATTCATATTAGCTTTAGTAATTGTACACAATTTATTTCCAAGGTTGAATACTCTGCTCCGCTCATTGATTTCATCGTAGTGATAGCGTAGTGCTACCGCTGCTCAAAGTAATAGGTATTTTCATTGTAAAGCAAAAAAGCCCATACGGACGCACCAGAGCACGCCATGGGATTGAGATGTGCTGATAAAAAATGACCATGAAAAACAGATTTGTCCAGTATGCCAAAAAAAGCGAACTGGATAGTAACAAAAGCAATTTACGTAAGCGTTCAGCTCAAGTGGCTGGCACATCATCATGTGAATTTTGACGTGAGTGGTAGTGGTGGCTTTTGCTTTTTCACATATTTATATATCGCTAACAGTAGCTCAAATTTACTTTTTGCCTGGTTCTCGGGCTGCTAACACACACTGCTCTGCGCTAGCTTACCTTTAAAAAATATTTATTCCAAAATGGGATATTTTATTGAGCTTTTCATCATTGTGGTGACCCTTTTGGGATTTGGTTTTTATAAACTGATTACGCGAAATGGTGACTACTGGAAAAAACGAGGAGTGCCCGTTGTGGAGTTTGAGTATGGAGCACTCAAGTCGCTCTACTATACCTTTGCTGGGAAGAAGACAATTTACGATTTCGAAATGGACTTGAGCAAAGCCATGAAAGGAAATAAGTTTGCGGGCCATGTCGAGCTTGGGACACCGATCATGATGTTCAAAGACGTGGAGATGATCAAACAGGTGCTTGTCAAGGATTTTGATCACTTTGTGGACAGGAGGAATCTGAAATTGGATGGGGAACCTGTATTCCACGACATGCTCACCATGATGGAAGGACAAGAGTGGAAGAATACGAGGTCTACAGTGAGCCCGACATTTACAACTGGAAAAATTCGGAGAATGTTCCAGAGCTTTAACGGATGTGGAGAAAATCTCGTCCAGTTTATTAAAAGTAAGCCGGTGGGATCTCCGAATACGAGAGATGTGGTTGTCAAGGAGTTCGTGAACCGATATCTGGTTGATGTCATTGGAGCAACTGCATTCGGAATGGACACGGGAGCGCTGAAAGACCCCAACTCAATCTTTTACAAGATGGCAAAGCGAACTTCTGAAGCTTCTGTTGGGAAGAGCATCAGCACCTTTCTCTTATTGGCGATGCCCTTCCTTGGAAAACTTGGACTGCGGATGACTGACGCAGAGGCACTGAACTTTTTTCAAGATATTCTGAAAAAGGCCCTGAGAGCTAGGGAGCAGTCTGGGGAGAAGAGAGACGACTTCCTGCAAATGATGCTTGAGGCTAGGAAAGGAGAGCTGAAGATGGACGAAACGGAACTGGATGAGTTTGAGAAAAATGCGCAGCTGGAGAAAGGAGGAAAGGGAAAGGTGACGCTTTCCGATGATGTAATTTTGGCACAGTGCCTTCTCTTTTTCATTGCTGGACTGGACACGACTGGAGGTCTTCTTTGCTTCGCCTACTATCTACTGGCGCTTCATCCTGATATCCAGGAGAAGCTTCATGAGGAAGTCAGTCAAGCCATGGAAGCAAATGATGGAAAGATTACGTATGAGGCCATTGGGAAAATGGAGTACATGGATAAATTTATTTCAGGTAAAATTCCAAATATTATTTTTTGTAAATTTATTTCTCTGCGGAAAAGTTAATATTGAATTTAATTATATTTAATTTTTTAAAGAAATTATGAGGAAATATCCATTTGCAACAAGACTAGAGAGGAGATGCACTCGCGAGTACAAAATCCCCGGAACAAACACAGTGGTTGAGAAGGACGTGCTTGCTGTTATATCTGTAATGGGTGTACACAACTAGCAAAAATTAAAACCTCTGCATTCTCACATTTAAAATACTTTCTGAAATACGATTTCTTAAATAGGTAATTAAAATAAAATAATTAATTTAATTGTTCATTCTGTTCAGGTCTTGGGAAGCGATTTGCCTTGATGGAGGCCAAGGTCGCTATAGCATATGTAGTCCAAAGCTTTCTTATTGAGCCGTCCACACAAACTCCAATTCCTCTCAAAGTTGATACCAATTTCCCTGGACGACCAGACATTTCCGTGGAACTTCTGTTTAAGGATAGAAGTCAAAAATAGAATTTATCTTTTTAAATGTTCATTGCTCGCTATTTCTAATATAATTTGAATGTGAGGACTGTCAGATTGGAAAAAATTCATTGATGCATTAAAAACTTGAAATAAATCAAAGTCCTGTCCAAGTTATTTATTTCGTTAATTAGGTGCACCTTTACGTGATATTATACATAGCTTGTTTTCTGGGGCAATGTGAGAAATTCAATATGACTTCCATTATTTTAAGAATGAAGTTAAATCGGAAATATATACCATCTAGAGCACACCATTTTTACGGGAAGGGGTACTGGCTCTTGATCCGCACTCTGCAACGCAGAAAAAAATTGGTATACCTAATAATATCTAAATACTAGTAGCCACGGGCATTGAAAACTTCAATGCTTGCTAGCGGTAGAGGCAATTAATTAATCAATCAAATAAATTAATTGATCCATTTAAAACTATTAGCAATGTACGAAGGTAAAAGTAAATAAATTTGCTTTAATTCATTATTTTACCCAAAATTGAGATTATGATACCATTTACAGTTTCACCCGAAAAGACTTTAAAGTTTCATCCAGAACTTGGATTTAATAAATTACCCGTTCTCATTAAAAGCGAATTAATGAATCGTGATTTTGCAAAACGTTTGCAATTTCCCTACATTATAGGTTTAGGTGGGAAACATACAAACTATTCAAATGTATTAAATCCAAGTTGTCGATGAAACTTAAAAGTCTTTTCGAGTCAAACTTTATGCCATGTATGTATGTTCTCCCTGAAGTCGAAGTCCAGGTACTCCAAAATCCTGCGTAAAATGTAGGTTACTATAGCCTTTAAAAACAAATTTGCTTCTAGAGGAGAAATTTGATCGCTGCTAAATATGTGGCATTCGGATTCAGGACCCCAAAATTGGGTACAATTATAAAGTTCACCACAATCGGGGCGAAGCAGCACTTTGCACAGTTAAGCAGGATTCCACTGATGTTGCGTTTCGACCTAATGGCATGGCAAAATCAGCTCAAAAAGCTGTTTTCAAAGTTTCTACAAATCGACTTAAAGGAGTAATAGGTATTTAAAAAAAGCAACCGAAATTGTGTTCAGTCTGAAAGTGAAAAAAGAATACGAAAGAGAGTGATGTGGAGGTGTAGAAGAAAGCTATTATTAAAAGCAACAACATAGCATCCCCACTGGGAATCGAACTCGGCACGCACACACTCCTGTATGTCGCCCTATCCACTGGGCAACTGCGTACATTGACAAACATAGTAGCAGAATTATATGGCAATTGAGTGTACGTGTTCAGCGCATGCAGGCAAAAGCAGAGCGAGCTCGGTCGGACTGAATTACGCCTTATCCAAATATGAATAGATGCGAAACTGGAATTGAAATGCATTTTTAAGATGTTCGCTTCTCGCTAGTCAGCCTTCTTAATATAATTTGAGTGTGAGGAGTGTAAGATTTAAAAAAGTGTTATTTATTGCTTTTGTGCGTTGTACTACTTTAATACTTAATATATCTATTAGTTTGCGAGGATATTCGGAGTAACTTTATAAGACTTATTAATTTCATTATTGTAAAGTGGAATGTTCCAAAACTGAAAATAAATCGCCTAATACCAACCAGTTTTAAAATTAATTTTCCCAGTAAATTTATTCGAAATATAGTGGAGCTCCTACTTAAGTGCTCGTGATTTTACAAGTCCGTCATCACCTTCAGCATTCTCCTGTTCAATCATGAATCCTTTCACAAATTTTTCCAAATCCTCGAAAGAGTTACCAATATTCTCCTTAATGTACTTTAGAATATCTGATTCGGCTGTCTTCAGAGAAAACTTTCGCGCAAGGCATATAAGCTCTCCGGAAATTTCCATTACGCAGCATCCGCCCAAATTTTTATCCAGAAATTCTAGCAACTCTGGAATCTGATGTTTGTGAGCGGCACACGTCAAGTCCACCACGACATCTTTTCTGTTCCACTCAGGAAGGAGCTCTCCCTTGCTAATAAAATGGAGAAATACTTTAAGGCCGGCGGAACCAATATCAGGAAGGCGTACAGTTCCGGTCTGTCCTTCCTCTGTATTTGGTCTTAGCATGGCTTCAAAGACTGGACTACGAGCTATGGCAAAATAGAAATGCCAAGAGTTAATTTATTGGAACTTTACTAACTCATTTTAAAGCTATGTCGTATACAAAAATATACCTGCCAGTTTATATTTCGCAGCGATAAGCTCGACTCCATCATTTGAAATAATTTTAATTGCATGACGTGGATCCATTCTGTCGGAATATTCAATAAAGTCCTTCGCTGCTTTTGCCTTTCCGATAATTTGAAAGCATTCAAATGGTGAATAATTTTCTGTCGTGCTTTTTGATTTACAGATCTGCCCTGTGAGGCTAACGACAACGCGTATGTCTATCACTCCGTTTGCATCAGCCCAAAGACCACGCTGAACAGGCAAAGAAAATGGGACCATTGTTGCTCCTTCTCCTTTTAAATCCAATACTTTGTATTCATCTAGATACCAATAGTAATAATAATTAATACATTTATTTAATTTTATTAATTCGTCAATGATTTTATATGCTACTTTGCAGCAAATAAAAATAAAAGTACCCCTAAACGCGATCTTTTAATTGTTTATAATCTCTTACTTTTTGTGTTACTTGAAATATGGGCCCAATTAGTGTTGTTGGAATAGTTTTTCCAGGAAAGCGTAAACCTAATCGATGCGCTCAGATCGGTTGTAAATGACTCAGGGAGCTCAAACGGCATCACTTTTATGTTAGTCATTCTACCAGAGGTAGGAGAAATGGAAAATATCCATGTGGAAGCTAACTCATGGTTTTTGTTCCCGACTTTAAATACTACACGTTCAAATTCTGCACTTAGACTCGCTAAGTTTGAAAGTCCTTGGATTTTCCAATAAAACGATCTACTAAGTTTTACCTGCTAAATTAAGTAAAAACATAACATTATGCGAGACAAGTTTGTGATTGTTTAATGTGAGATAATCATTCGTGTGACTTATGGAATATATTTAGAAAGGTTCCGTACAAGAATGAGTATAAGAAATTACCTCCATTTTAAAGAATATCTATGTATCTATCTAAGAATATGAATGGGTTCACCCGACCGATTACTGAAATATTGAATTTTAAAATTTATTATAATGCACATAATGACGTGGTATAATAAAATAGAAAAAACTATGTGAGATTAATTTGCCAATAACCACAAAGGCAATGTCCAGATCTCCAAAAAATCCTTCCAATTTTAATATTTAGAATTTGGAACTTTTGGGAGTGGTACGTGAACACACCAAACACTTGTACAAAAACCTCACTCATGAGATTGGTATGTGACTGCCACATGGCATGGGTAATAAAGCACTGAACACGGACAGGTCGATAGCAAGTTATGCGTGCTACTATGCATGCAGCAACTTACATTAGCAGCAAGCATAATAAATAGATTACAACGTAATCAGAACATAAACGATTAGTTTAATTTATGATAATAGTAAGTTGGAGCTTCAGGATGACTTGCATCAGCATATGTACATTGTACAATAAGTAGACAGAGTGACGTGAGAAACAAACATTTTATTCGTTCGTACCGGCGTACCGACCAATATGCACCAATATCCACGTTCCAGCTAAATCATCGTTCATAATTCTGTTGAAGCAGAGCTTCCATTATAAATCTGTGTGCTATTATCATGAAAAAATATGATAGATTTGTTGTATCCCATACTGTGTGAAGAGAGATAGCATTGTTCAAAGTCGAAGAAAATAGCATTGTAATAAAATACAAAAACCAGAGATAGATTACAAGTTGCATTTTTAAGTTTGAGTTATTAGCGGAAATGGCTAATAATTTTGTGTGGAATCAGCTACGCTTATATAAATCCGGAAAAATTTATAAACTTTAATGTCGTTGCTTCATATATATTCTTACAGAAGTTATTTCACATTTATATCATTTCACAAAGGATAGAATGTTTTTCAGTTTTAGGACGCGTTAGCAATCCGATGCCGTTGTCATTTGCCAGCAGCAGAACACGACTGTCTTCATTTCTTTGACTGGGCTCCTCTGGAAGCCATGCGGTATCGTTACGGAGCGGAAGTTCACTCTCCCAAATGTACGAACTATTTCCATCCCACTTTCCACCAACCCAAACAAAGTCCACGTAGTCCTTTCCGTAAATCCATTGTAGTATCCATTCTTCCTCCTCTTTGGTTTCCAATTCAGCAAAATCATATCCATATTGCCAACACTGTCTTCGGGCGGCATCATAGTCTTTCTGTAATTATATGTTGAAATTATTTAATTTTCTATACCAGAAAACTTTACGGCTTGTCAATGAAGAAAATTTGCTTAAAAATCCTTACCCATTGGCGATCAAGTAGATGTCCACCACCGCCGTGAAGATCATTATTGCTTGGGCTCCTAATTAATTTGTAGGTTTCTTTAGGAGACGGAAGTGCGAAAGTAGCAGCAGCCACCACCAACAAAATACCAAGCTTTCCAAGCATTGTAATTTTCAAGTTAAGGAGAAACTTAATAACTGGTTCGAGTTTAACTCCAAATTCGTCGACTTAATGATTGAACTAAGGGAAAATTTCATCCTTTTATACTCATTGTCAGAACACTTCTTCACTTGTCACTTTGCTTTAATTGAAGTAACCACTCGAGTCTGTTACATAAGAAGGACGTAGTATGAGATGAGATAGTAAGCTCCATTATTCCTAAAGTTAATGAGAGTTCAAAATGACGGCAGCAAACTGGTAGGATTTGTTCGGCGTAGTCTCTCCTGAAAGATTATTTAGAGTAGACAAGCGAAGAGTTAACTTTTTAGTCGTATCAATTTCAACTGTTCATTGGTTTAAAGTGCTTTTATAATGTCAGCAATAAAACGAGGAAAAACGATCCATAATTGCAACATAATGCGCAGAAATGGCAAAGGAGTGATCGAGTTATATAATTGTCAGTTACTTGCCACTATTGGCACTTCAGTTTTACATAATTTTGGCTAATCATTTCGAACTTCAAATTCTGTCAATCTCAACTGGAAATTTCCATTTGACTGACTAAAGGTTTTTTTTACTACAGTACTCACTTGTTAATATTTTAACGATGTTACATCTTTAAGTTTACCTACAACGAATTATTGAGCGGAATGCTCCTTCATGTAGTCACGTAACATTTCGGTAGTACGCACGAAATTGCACCTTTATTTCAACCGTTCAATGTGGATATAAAAGAATTTCAAGCTAAACCAGAAACACAATAGTGCAAGCAAATACTATATGTGAGCAAGGAACTAAACTTTACTAGTCCATTACTGGTTTATATGCCCTTTCTTAGAAATTACACAATATTGCAAATATTCTGCATGAGACCTTCTTCTACAGTTCTTCGATTACTCTAGAGCATGAACGTGATATCAGAGGACCTATCCAAGGAAGCATTTGCCCTGACCAAATATTAATTGGACATAGATTAGCGAACCTAAAATCTCTGAAACATTTCAGTAACAACTATTTCCGTGTATGGCATGCAAATGCCACAGGTTGGAGAAAGTAGACGGAAAATGTTGCGAAGGGAGAGATGGTCGGTGCAGCCCTGTAAAAAGGTAAAAAGTGGCACTTTATAGCAGTCCAAGGTAATTAAATTACTCTTTTCAAATATCATTATTCCAGCTCCGTACAATTCGTTCCACACCGCGACAATATTGTATAAGCGCTTCGAGAGTTGAGTGAAAATGGAGAATGAGAGTGATCCTCCAAATTAAAACATGTTGCTTGTGTCTCCTGATAAATGATAGAGAGCAACGCAGTAAATGCATTAAAGACTTAATTCGGTAAATAGTATTTAGTGTAAATCATTGTCCTGTTTAAGTTAGTTATTTCGTTACATTAGTATTATATTCATTTAATCTACCTAGTTACTTTGCCAAGGTAATCGGAGATACTTAATATTTGATATTTTTGCTCAATTTCGTTTAATTTATTGCAATATCAATTTTTGTTGTTATTTATTAAAACGTGAAGTGCTTTAATATGTGTGATCTCCAGTGACATTATCCATAAATAGTTTACTGGGGTAATCGGAGAAACTTGATGTGACTTGCAATATTTTAAAGTGGCATATAATTAAACCGGAAATAAACCATTTAGTAAAGGTACATCAGTACAAATATCAGAGATAGATTACAAATTAAATTTTATTTTGAATAATAGGATTAATGATTTTGCGGTTGATAAAAGATGACATTTGTATCTATACCGAAACTGTTTTAGTAAGCGTTCTCGCTTTACCTCGCTTACCCAGCAAAGTTGGTCATTTATTTTGCACCTATCATTTCACACAAGGAAGAATATCTCTCCGTCTTAGAACGCGCTAGCAATCCGATGCCGTTGTCGTTTGCCAAGATCAGAACACGACTGTCTTCATTTCTTTGACTAGGCTCTTCTGGAAGCCATGTTGTATCGTTACGGAGCGGAAGTTCACTCTCCCAAATATAGGAACTATTTCCATCCCATTTTGCACCAACCCAAACAAAGTCAACGTTGTCCTGATGGTAAATCCATTGTAATACGTCATCTTCCTCCTCTTTTGTTTCCAATTCGGCAAAATCATACCCATGTTCCCAGCAAGATCTTCGGGCGGTGTCATAGTCCATCTGTAATTTATTTCGAATTGCTGAAGTTTTCCATGCTAGAAAAATTTATAAGTTGCCCAGGATGAAAATTTGCTTAAAAAATCTTACGCGTTGGGTAATAAGCAGATGTCCACCACTGCTTGGGCTTCTAATTAATTTGTGGTCTTTTCTAAAAGATGGAAGTGCGAAAGTAAAAGCGACCACTGCCAACAAAATACCAAGCTTTCCAAGCATTGTAATGCTGTACAAAAATTTGACTTGCAAACTAAGGAAAAACTGAACTCCAAACTGGATGACTGAATGGAAACTGGGGGAAAATTCCGTCAATTTATACTCAATAATACTTTGACAACTTTCGCTTTGATTTAATAGTCTAATAGAGGAACCCACTCGAAATCGCTCGATAAGAGGGACATGCATTAAGGAAACAATTACTGGTAGCTCAAGGCTGATGGAATTACAGTGTGATTTTTCAGCTTTATCAATTTTAACTGTATCAATTTATAGTGCTTATACATAAGGTTCTTATTAAAAACATGCAAAGCCATTCACAAATGCGACGAGGGAGTAATTGAGTAATCATTATCACTTATCAGTTTATTGTCTCTTCAGTTTTATCTATTTTTGTCTGTTCACTTCGAGATTACTTCATATTTATTATATAACCTACAACCACACCCGAACATTTCAATTCGACTGACGTAATGTTATCAAAGTAATATTTCAACGGTACTGCTTTTACAAATCTACCATTACTGATTATCGCATCAAATGCTCATGTAGTCACATAGCTTTTTGGCAGCACTCACAAAATTACAACTTGACTAGCTGATTAGCTATTTGCTAAATGGAAAGTAACTCCAGCAATATACCAATAATACTTAAGAAATAATGACTGAAAAGTAACACTCATCTCTATCCTTTACTTAAAATTTCAGCTGTTTTTTTATTTTTGTTTTCTCGTAAGTTTATTTCCACTGGAAAGTATTTTAAAGCTTTTTTTCAAAAACATATTTCATAAAAAAAGTTTATTAATAAAAGTTTAAGATTAACAAACCACAGTATTTACGTTGCTCGCTCGCTGCCAAACATTTCTGTGCTATACAGTTGACATTTTTGCATGTTATTTTTGTACTAGCTTTTTTCCATGCTACTTTTTTATTTTCTCCGAGCATTTTGAAATGTTGATAATTTTTGTGCTATTGATGATTGCGGGGTTACCTAACCCACTGCACTTTCTCCTCCCATGAATTTGAATGTCACTACTCCGAAAAATTGACAAAGTATCGATGGCACAAAAATTGATGACACATAGTAATACATTGCACGACACAAAATTACTGACACAAAGGAACACCCAGCACAAAATTTAGTAGCATGCTAAAACACATAATTTTGGTAATACTTTCCTAAATACATAGTAGCATTTCTGCTGTTTGCCTCGTTAACACATTTTTGAGTTTTTGCATATGGTTTGTGCTAATTCTATTTTCAAACAACAAAAAAGGCTCACATATAGTGCAGATATCTATAGCATACATACATTATAAAATAATATACGCTACTGAGATGTTAACTATAGTACTCAAATAGGAAAAAAAACAATATTTGTGATTATTTCCGTAATACCCAAATGAGAGCCGAAAAAAATTAGTAGTGCAATTTTCTTTCTAGATTTCACTTATGCTATACTCTAGACAAGTTTTTAGTACGGAAATATTCCTCATAATATATTATTCTGCTAAAATTTAAAACGCAAATACCGACAATCCAATAGCTTCGTTTGTGTTACTAAAAGATTCAATGGGTATAGTAAAGGGTTTTAGTTGAGCAAATTTACTCACATACGAGAACAGCGTGGTCAATGCACTCCTTATTTGCTCCTTTTCCTTACATACTCCCTAAATTTTTCCTTTTTTACTTATAATTAAATCATGCCGAGAGTGCTTCGTGATCACCGGTCGGGCTATTACATAGAACATAGATACTCTGAGTTTATTATGCCATTAGCTCCAACTTAATATCTAATGCTGTTAAAAATAGACAATAACTAGGACAGGAAGAAAAGAAGTAAGCATTTTTCTCGGAACTGGGCTTCCCATTTAAACTCATTATATCCAATAGCATTGTGCTTGCAGGACGTGGCCAGAGGAAGCTAACTTGGTCCGCTTTCTGTTCAAAGGAACGCATACGTATTAGCAATGAAGGTTTACTTCGAAGACACAGTTGCTTCGTTTCATTCCTTTTACAGATTTTTGCATCCCACCCCACTCGAATGGGATGAATCCACTAAGTCGTATGTCACTTACTGTGACAGCCACAAAAAAATACGTTTTTACAAGCAAACTACTTGGCCATTGTTCACATCAGCGATTTTACTTTGCTTCTATCTTGTTCTGCGGAACGACTTGGATCTAATTAATTTAGTTTTTGAATCCATTCACATATCTGCATGTACTTGTGCTCTTGGATACTCAACTGTAATTTTGAGATATCGTAAAGATATTTCAGTAGCTTATGGAGAACTTCGCCGTTTGTTAAACAGTACTGGTAAGATTGTACAATAGCACACCACGCAATATCTAATATATTGCCTCTTACGGTTCCTTCCATTTTGCATTCAATTTTAGATGGAATGACCAACGAGGGACAAGAATATCAGCTAATCAGCTACAAAGTAATCAGTCTGGTAACAGAGTATTGCCTTAAAGCTAGTGCGGTAGGGATGCAGCTTGGAACACCATTTCTTGTTCTAATGAATTTGGATCCACTTCTGTTTCTACGCGTGGAGAATGTCACATTCTGTGAAGCTGGCGTTTGCACAATTATTCTGAATATTGCCCTGGCTGCGGTTCGCGTCATTTACTTGTCAGTACTAGTCTGTGAGGCAATAAGAATAAATATGAATTCTGCTGGAATGTTGCTTTTGTGGCTAGAGACCCAGTCGAAATGTCTCTTGAGGATGCGTCACCGAGCAAATCATCGAGAGTTTCGTTCACTGTACGTGCAGGCACAAATTGCAGCTCGAGCTTGGGAAGATGGGATGAACTTAATAATTCACGGGCTACTGTCATGTTGTCTCTGGATGGCTGTGCTGACAACGGTGGCAGCCATAAAATACTACACGGTGCTGCCTCTCCCATTGGTTTTCACCGTTGTAATTTTGGCTATCACAAGCTGCACAGCTTCATATCTGTTTTTCGTGTTTGCAGTAAACTGCCACGAAGAGACAGTCTCACTCATAAAAATGATGCAGACCCGCTGTGCGTTTCAAGACAGAGGTTACATTGGCAAAGCAAGACTTCGAATGCTAAAAAGTCTGCGGCCGACTTCAATCAAATTCGGAAATGCTTTTGTATTGAAGCGATGTACCCAGGCAGCATACTTTGATGCGATTATTCAGAACACGATAACAGGAATATTACTGTAGTAAATCTTTAATTCAGAAACTATGTATGTATGCTAAATTATCTCAATTTAATGTTATAAGTTTAAAGATAGTATTAATATTTTGCGATGGCACAAACACTTGCTTATAATTTTATGGTCGATAAAAAATTACATCTCTACCTGCAAAAACTGCTGTAGTGAGCGTTCTAATTTTATTTCTCCTACAAAGAAAAATTGGCCATTGATTGTGCACCTATATAAATTCACAAAGGGTAGCATATTTCTCAGTTTTGGGACGCGTTATCAATCCCATGCCATTTTCGGTTCTCATGATCGCAACCCGACTATCCTCATTTCTTTCACTGGGCTCCCCTGGAAGCCATGCGGTATCGTTACGGAGCGGAAGTTCACTCTCCCAAATATAGGAACTGTTTCCATCCCACTTTCCAGCAACCCAAACAAAATCCACGTCTTTTACGCTCCTGTAAATCCAGTTTAGCACCCAATCCTCCTCCTCTTTCGTTTCCAACTCAGAGAAATCGTGCGAAAACCCCCAGCAATATCTGCGGCCGGTTTCGTAGTCCATCTGTAATATATTTCAAAATGTTTTTATTGGCCACACTATAAAAACTTCAGGGTTGTTAACGAAGGAAATTTGCTTTAGAATTCCTTACCGGTGTAGCATGAAGTATATGTCCACGGCCGTGGGTGTTCTTAATGTCGTTGCTTGGGCTTCTAAGTAATTCGAAGGCTCCTCTTGGAGATGGAAGTGCTATGGTAGCAGCCACCACCAACAGTAAAATGCCGAGCTTTCCAAGCATCGTAAGGTCGTACAAAAATTTGATTTGCAAGTTAAGAAAAAAAGCTGACTAGTTTAGTTTGGGTTTAGCGAGCGCTTAACTCCAGATTCGTTGACTGAATGAGAACTGGAAGGAAATGTCGTCCTTTTATATTCAATAATATTTCATCATCTCTCATTTTCATTTTAATAAAAGAAGCCGCTAGAGTTTTCTAGATAAAATGGGCGTGTTCAAAGAAATGAATGTTCGAATCGAATCTTGTTGAAATCTGTGAGAGTGTAGTGGCGGCAGCAAACTGCGTAAAGATTCATTTAAATTATTCCCCCTTGAAGAGGTATTTAGAGTGGAGATAGAGAAAAAAAATAAATTTTGAGCCGTATATTAATTTGAAGTGCTTGCCGATTTGAAGTTTTCCTATAAGGTCAACATTAAAAACTACGAAGGCGATCCATAACTGCAACATAGTATAAACGACAAGGGGATAATCAAGTTATTCAGTTACCATACCAGTTACCTGCCAACATTGCCACGCCAGTTCTATCAAATTTTGACTGATCGTTTTGAGAGTACTTAAAATTAATTATGTTATCTGATGAGAAACCCCAACCGGTAATTTCCATTTGGCTGACGTACTTCACCAAACTAGTTAAGTAGTATTTCACACGCCTACATTTTCAAGTTAACGACCAATGAAAATTGCGCAGAATGCTCACACAAGTCATGTAGCATAATATCGTCAGCATTCTCGAAACTTCAACTTTATTTCAATGATTTATTAAAGTTGGGCATGTAATGATTCAACTCAGATCAAAATTGCAAAAGCGCAAATAAACACAATATGGGTAAATACTTAAGTTATCATTTTCTATTTATTTGACGATTTATAAATTATACATTGAAAATGTTCAGCATGAGACCGTCCACAGTCGTCTGATTAATCCAGAACATGAATGTGATATCAAAGCCTCTGTCCGAACAAATAAATTGGCCACACCTAATAATAATTGGACCTAGATTAGCGAACATTTCCTACTCATTCTTGCTTCTTCAAGCTTGTTCCCTACTCATTCTTGCACCTGTGCCGTTTAGATATTTAGCCTAAAACAATGTAATTATACTTCGCGAAATATATATTTAATTATGCATAACTCAATTTAATTGTCCCTTGCCCAATAAAGTAAAAAAAAAGTGTTTTCTTTTAATTTTCACATGGAATATTATTATTGTGACAATTTTTAACTTTTAGAAATAGTAAATGTGTAGCTGAACTTATCCCACTCCGTACTGTTCCACTTGGGCAGGAAGCACTCAATCGAGTGCTTTCCCGCGCTGTGAATTTGCATTCTTTCCGCAAAGACGGCGCTGAACTCTGGAGGTCTGTAATGTAATTAATTATAATTATAACAGCACTTCTTCGATCTCGCTCATTTTTCCAAACAAAATTGTATTTTCATCTAAATTGAGCTTTCCTTACTGAAAGTGTATTCCTAATCGATTTTCCGCTTTCGGAGGCCTCCGTTCCGGATAGTCCCTTTGAAGGTGAAACCATCTGTACCTGTTCGGATTGTCGAAGGGGAGGACCGACTTAGCTCCGCTTTTCCAGTTCAGTCTCATGTAGCCTCCATCGCTGTAAAAATACCTGAAGCCAATGCACATGATCCAAATTATGTCGCGAAAGTAGTAGTGGGTCCTATCGTTATCGACAAGAATATGAGTTGTGTGTAGTCCCGACCCGTCGTGCTCGCTGCCAAACGAGTATCGATTTTCGTACACTCTGTGCAAAAATCCCTTTTTCTTACTGCGAATTTGTTTTAGCACATCATCGTTGCAGTTAACATCACTTCCGACCACAATTAGCATTTTATTCACTGCAGAAATGTTGCCGAGTCTGTTTGCATCCGAATCTATTTGAATATACTTAAGTGAGACAAGAAAAGTTACAAAAAAAACTCCGGTGCTAAAAAGAATTTAAAATCTTACGGGTCATGAGCTCCTTGAAATGTTCGTTGCGCGACTTCCTCTCTACAAATGAGGTCTGATACAGCTCGAGGGAATGTTCAGTGGAGTTACTTCCGGTGCACTCCACAAGTACGGAAGAACGAAGGAGTGTGGTGGTCACGCAGTTTCCTGTCACATTAACTTTCACTTCAGAGAATTGATTCTTAGCTTTCATTCTGGGGTATATGATTCTTCGTAAAATGTCACAGCTGAAATAGTCCTCGCAGGCCTCCACAATTTGAAGGCTTGGCGGTTGCACTTGCACATTCAAACTATTTTCAGAATCAGAGCAGCACTCAATTATATTTTGGAATTTGCCAACGAGCCGAACCCGAACTCTGCTCTTTCCACTCACGAGTTTTGATTGCTTCCGTTTAGTAGCTTTCCGGGTAAGGTTAAAAGTCACAAAGTGCTCCTCCTCCGGATCTAATAAATCCCCCTTTACTTTACATCTGTACATGCCCAAAGTCCCATCGAGATCTTTCTGGGGAAGATTTCGCAACGTAAATCCTACTTGTGGATTAAATGTTTTGTTTTCAAACTGCGGCTCTGTCCACTCCATTCCGACTAGCTTCTCAAGAGTGACTTTCATTTCAGGGGAGGCAGGCCTGCAAGGAAGTAGAGCTGAGGAGCTATCAGAAGGAACCGAAATAGAAAGAGTTTCACCTTGCCAGTCCAGTACCTGCTCTCCCAGAGAGTAGTAAATGTGAATAGCTGAGCTCAAAGGAAATTGCTGACTCTTTCCCGAGGATAAGATTTCCTGACAGGTGAAGCTCACGCTGAAGAATGTAACGTCCCTAAAATCCACTCGAAGAAACTGTTGGAATATGTTATTAAAAGGGAATGTAGACTTTGAGGAAAAGTTGGACAATCGACGCGAGTAAGTTCTCAGAGCAGCGAAGTCCGTAAACGGCTGCCTTTGTAGCTGCTCTATATCCGGAACGGTCCACATTATAGGATAAGCTGCTTGGCACGTAAAGTAAACGTAAGCTACATTGCTCGAAGAAACTACGTAGCTGCTTCCATTCCGATCCACAATGTCATTTTTATAAATGGACTTGTTTCTGAAATTCTCGTCAGCGGGAAAGTCAAACTCGCAAGATTTGTACTCCGGGCCAAAGCTGCTGTGCCATATTTCCGGAGACTGGAGGGAAGTCGCCCCAACCACAGATATGAGTAGGAGCCACGTAGGAAACCAGAGCATTTTCGCTCTCAACATTATAGTCAGTCATCAAAAAGCTACTATTGTAAACGGAAAATGTGTGCCTAATTATGGCTAGAGCTCATGCTATGACGCATACTATATGGGTAATATAAAGTTCTTCCATTGGTCCACATTAAAAATCTCAGATTTACTCAAGGACAAAGAATCTACTCGTGAGCCCACATTTAAGGCAAAATTAGTGGTAGTGAGGGATAGTGGTGATAAGAATGCTGACATTTAAACTGATGTGCACGCGATCTCTTCCCTCTTTACAATTATTAATTTTGTCTTGTCACAATCACGCAACTGAAAAATATTGGTCGTGCTAGCCCGTGCTAATAACTATACTGTAAATTGTGTTTAATAAGAATTGGAATTGGATCCACATATCAGATTGAAAACGACAAAAACAATATTCTATTTTATAGTGGCTGAAGCCAAATCAGTATACTATTCTCTCAAATTGAGCACGACGATGGTCTAATTGCTTTTCAGCAAATATTTGATGTAGTCAAGCGTCACAGAAACCTACTAACTATAAGTCTGAAATTCAAAAAAATATTTTAATACGTACATGACTATGATTTACCGTGAGTAAATTAATACGACTGAAGTACTTCTTCCAATTTTGAGTTATAATTTCCCAGACGACCATGTAAAAAAATTTCGTGCTCACGCAATAGCTAATAGTAAGTAAGGATATTGAGACGACCGGAAATGAGGCGACAATCTTATTCAGCCATACTCCTCACGTTTTTCAAACAACACTACTACCCAGTAACATTGTCGTTCGCACAATTCCATTTGATAAACTTGACTTGACATTCAAACTTTCGAACGACAAGTCTCCAGTGTCCAGTCGACAATCTGTGAAAATGTTCCAAGTGGAAATTTTCTTTTATCTTACTGTTTGCTGTCATGCTGAACCTTCTCTATCTCCGCCCATCAGCAGCTTAGATTTGCAAACTCCCCTTGAAATATTCAGTAGTTGTACCGTCCACATTGTATTGAACAATGTGCCTGCAATTTCAAAGGTAATGCAAACCTCTCCAAATTCCTAATATTTCTCCATCGCATCCGCGCTAAACTTTTTCATTTTCTATTTATAGTTCTTGACAAGGTACTTCAGTGGACCTGGAGAGTTCCATCTGGGGACGATGTTCCGCTTCCCATCTGTATTATCTTCGTTCACATACGAGGACGTCACATGGGACCAAGAGGGAGACTACAGAGTTGCCCAGTGCAACTCAAGAAACTACAGATTGAAAAAAGGGAGGGAGCTGGATGTCATATACAGGCCCCATCTCAAAGCCTCTTGCGCAGTACTGGTACTCATTGATCCTATAAACTGCCGTAGCTGGAGGTTTTCCCGACAAAGGCTGGAAGACAACCGAACAGACGCCATTCCACAGAGGGTGTTCGGCTCCATGTATGTATCCCTCGGTGAGGATGGTCAGGCCCTAGATAAGCTTGATTTCATGGAGGCGCCAGTCCTCAGACCAAACCTATTCGTTGTCAGTGTAAGATGGCTACCGATGGTTGACTTGCGCGCTCTAGATCCACTCCACACTCTCACCAGCCATTTGAGGAATATAATGTCCCCTCCAATTCCCCTCGTCTTTTTGGCCGATAGGCGCCCTGCTGCTAGGTCATCATCAGAATTTCAAGTCAAATTCTTGGCGGTGGCATGCAAGGATTTTACACACACTTTCCAACTGTGGATAAAACGGTGTCAGCTTAAGAGCTACCTGAGACTGTTCCAAAATTTCAATGCTTGCTTCATGATGGGCTCCATAGACTACCCGCCGGCGATCAAACTGCTGAAAGTATCTAGGCTTGCTTGGAGCATCCCCGAAATAGAAAGGACTCTCGTAAGTTGCCCCAATCAAATGTGGTTCACGTGCACGACAGACGTGGAGCTTGGAAAGGACAAGGAGCTTCATAAAATAACGGAGACGCGCCGCTACCGCAACACCTATCTCTCGCGGTGGGTCAGGACCATGACGGAAACCAACTTTAATCATGTCATGCTCGCACTCACCTTCCCAAACAGTACTCAAGTCCGATACTACGCCACAATGAACACAGCGTTGGAGTACAACACTCCCACTTTCGGATACTACACGGATATCACCAAGTACTCTGAATTTGTCCACAACGATCACTACCTGGATATCCACTTCGCCACCTGCATTCCACCCCGCTCAACCTCCACTTTCTCTTTGAACGGATATCGTCGCTGAAAATAAAATTGGTGCTATGCATTTCATAGTGGCAAAAATTTTGGTGCTATGCTTTTCATAGTGGCAGAATTTTTGGTGCTATACTTTTCCTAAGTGGCAGAATTTTTGGTGTTATCGATGTGATGGGGCATTATGAGATTTGGCTTGCATAGTTTTCTGCTGCTTTTTCTGCTTCGGTAGACACCAAACACTTGTACATTTATCAGCTGCATAAGGAGTAAAAAAATTAACAGAAGCGCGGCAGAATACATACTTCTTATGCTGCATTTAGCTTTTGTTTACATCGCAGTATATTGATAATACTGAATTTATAGCTAAAACTTAAACTTCTAAACTTCGAAATAAAATTTCTAAAGGATATAAACCGAATTATTTATTGGTTTTATTCATGTAATCTTTTAAAATGTCCCAGTTTTCGGAATCTGGTGAATCGGAATCGTTTTCCCAATCTTCCGATTTTTTTACTGTGGAAGAATTANTTTTCCCAATCTTCCGATTTTTTTACTGTGGAAGAATTACTGGATGCGTGCAAAGAGAATCAGGTGACTATCGGTAAGTCATATTTATATAATTAAATTGTTTTAGAAACTTATGTTTTAGAATGTTTTGTATTGATAAAAATGGAAAATTATGCTGCTAGTTCAATTATATGAAAAGCCTAAAATTCTATTAGTGCTAAATATTTTTTTCAGGAAAACGGATGGTTAGGAAAGAGCCAAGTAAGGGTGCTGCCAAAGAGATTTTCGCAAATAAAAATCGGCAAATTCCTGAAGAAAATAATCAACAGAATGAACGTCCTACAAGGGAGCATTTGAATATTCAGGATTTTGAAGGCATCACTGTGACTACACTTGGTTACTGCAGTCCCATTGATTCAAATAATGAAGACGCTGATGCAGTTAGTCAAAGTTCAAATAGCCCCGAGGAAAACCAAGATGACAATGGAAAAGCAGATTTGGAAGAATTGCAGGTGCCAGCTCCACAGGAATTTGTGTTGGCTAATATAACATTTCAACCATTACGAGATTTAATCTTGATGGGAGAATCGGAGTATGAGCTTCAGTGCACTGATGTAACTGAACCTGGTTTGGAGAATAGCCATGTAGTAGACTGTTTGCAAAATAGATTATCTACGGACAGTGACTCACATATAGCTGGACCCACTCCAGATGCAATTGTAGTGCATCCTCCAGCTGATACTGAAGTTTCAATTGAAACAAATACTACGGTTCCTAGTCCTATCGAAAGTGACTTTAGTGATCATCCACGAACTCGAAAAGCACGAAAGAGACAACCATCTCGACAGCAAATTAGACAGAGAAAACGAATGCTAGGAATGGAGTATCAGGGAGTAAAAACCGTAGTATTTTCTGGCGAAAAATCAGTTCATTTTGAAAATAAGCCGGAACGAAAACTAGGCTCGGCTTGCACTGCTAAAAATTGTGCTAGGAGTCAGCTACGTCATTGTAAGGCATTTACTGAGGGAGAACGCGAAGAAATTTTCAACAATTTTTGGAAG
>JAHZND010000104.1:0-35313 GCA_027744115.1 Acrocyrtus sp. NNG-2020
TTTTGCTTGTAAATTTGCCATTTAAATTGGATTGCTGTTAGGTACATATGCGAGATGGTTGGTGGGATTTACCATATTACCTTTTTGCATGATAAATTATAAGCACGAGCGCCTAAATAACCTAAATAAGCGTAACCTAAATTTGTCAACAGTGGTTTATTTTTTCAACTCTGCATTCATTCAGCTATGCCTACCTTCTTCTTCTATTCTCTGGTAAGGTCTCTGGTGATGTGCCGGAGGCGTAAAATATTTTCATAGCATGTTATGAGCGATTGCATGTTAAGGTTTGCCGACTTGTGCATTTGTATATTATACCCAAGTCATTGATTCTTAAAAATATTGCATCGTGTTGATTAGAATTCGATAATGATTAGAAAGGGATATGATGATATTGCAAATTTGTCAACAGTGGTTTATTTTTTCAACTCTATTGTCATTCAGCTATGCGTACCTTCTTCAATTTTCTGCTAGAATCTCGGGTGATGTGAGGGAGACGTAAAATAATCTTATAGCATGCTATAAGCGATTACATGTTAAGTTTTGCCGACTTGTGCATTTGTATATTATACCCAAGTCATTGATTCTTAAAAAATATTACATCGTGTTGATTAGAATCCGATAATGATTAGAAAGGGAGATGATGATATTGCAAATTTGTCAACATTGGTTTATTTTTTCAACTCTACTATCAGTCAGTGTCTACTTATTGATTCGAGATATTGTCCTGTTAAAAGAAAAAGAGGTTTTTTAAATGGCTTCCTTCAGCATTGTGACGGAAACGTAAGTTTATTTGGGAATAATAGAACAATAGTTTTTCTGTGTAACTGTGTTTGTGTGTGAGAATGGGAATTTTTTCATTTAGAGCCACCAAAGTGGTGCTGGAAGTTGTTCGTGGAGAGCAAAAATGGATAGTTGAGCTGTCAACCGATACCGATATGGTTGCTTGTGCACGCGTTGTTAACAATGAACCGGGCATTGTTGATATATCTGAGCCTGATATAACTCCAGAGTAAATACAAAGCACTTTTACATTAGCCTGTTCTCGTTACTGTGACGTATTTTTCATATTTCTAGACAGCTGAAGCAAAAGCTCATGGATACGATAAAAGTGGAGGATAACCAGGGGTAAGCATTTATTTCCCCATTATTCATTATGATACCACTACATACATTATATCCTACATTAATATATATAGTGAGCCGGAATGCTCCGTTTGCTACACGAAAAACCCTCCTTTTTATCGTGTTGCTGGATGTCCCATGGCTTTAACTTGTCGGACCAAAATGCATCTCCTTTGCACTACCTGCAAAGATGATAAGTCGCTGTACAGCAGCAAGGAGAAGAGAAATGCACGAACCGGAAAAATGGAAACAATACACATGATTAATTGTCCAGAGTGCAAATCAGCATCTCTGTGGAATCGTGTGGTATACTATAAAGTTCCTCCTACAGAATTTAAGATAATAGCACAGAAAGAAAACCTTCAAAGGCTTACCAAGAAATACAACGAAACAAAAATTTTGCCACGTTTATACCATTGTGGTTTTAACTGTGGTAAGATTTTTTTGTGCAGAAGTAGTTTGTGTAGGCACCGTAAAATGCATATAAATTTGGTGACTTGTGCTATTTGCCAGGTACGAGGGTGTTCTGCTTTGTGTTGGAAAGGCAAGAAGCATTGTGACTTTTGTGACGTGCATTTTAGCTCTGCACAGAAATATAGAGAACATAGAAATCCGTCCGGCCTAATGGTTTGCCAGTCCTGTAAGGGCTGTGGGGTATCGTTTGAGAGTGTGTATGCTAAGCAGCAACATGTGTGCTATCGTTTACCTAATGCACATACCCCGAAATATAAACAGGTTTATAATAAAGCACGTGAAAAATGGTAAAAAAATGATGTTTTATTTAATGAACTTTTTGTCATTCATGGAAATTATGGAGAATTTATTACAATAAATACATTTTATTATTTTACAAACTATTATTTTCTATTTACCAATTGCAGTTTTATGATACATTTTTGGCGTTTCAGCTTGTTTCGGCTCTCCATGAGCCATCATCAGTGATACGGTAACAGTACCAGACAAGCTTTAGCTTGCCCCAATTCGGGAATTGAGTTTGCCAATTAAACCAATCAGAATATTTACATCTATTTACATTTTAGCAAATTTTTAGCATTTTTACATTAAAAATAACTTGACTTGCTACATTTTTTACAATGTTTCCATAACAATTCTGCCTCTGTATAAGTAAAGTGTAATTGATAATGATGCTTTTCCTTTATCTTTACTTTGTGTGACAGTAAAAAGGATCTCATTGATGGAATAAACTTTAGAATAGGAGATGTTTTTGCATACCCCTTTACAAAAAATCTGTGAGCTTCTAAGTATTCTAGTTCTAGGTACAGTAAGAATAAATCTGTATACACTGTAGGTGCTAGATCGAGGTTATATACAAATGACTTAAAAAAATCTAGTGGACAAGCCTGGCAGTGTTTTTTAGCATCAGCAAATAACAAGTCCTCGCGTATCTTCAATCGCTTGTAAATTCCAGTTTCTTCCATCCATAATATTTTCAAATGAAGTTCTTCCAGCTAAAATACAACAAGTATGCTGGATATAGAAATTAACCCTGGTTGTTTGTGCCTTTCTGGTTGTTCTTTTCAGTAGAGTGAAAGGCATTGCTCAGACTGTTGTACGCCTGTTCTAAATTAAATCCAAATAAAGGAATTGTTAAGAACCAACCACATGCATGAAAAAGCTGTTGCGATTCATATAATGTAATTTTACAGAAATCTCGCTTATAGCAATGCTCTTGAGCAAATTCAAAGTAAATCTGGTCATTTACAACTATTGGTCGCACGGCAAATCCCTGATACGAGAACGTAAAAATTTTATCATAATATGAGGCAGTATTCGGTTCAGATCTAAATTTCATGTAAGCGGTTTTCATGCGCTCAACATCCCATTCTATGGGTTCATTACCCGACGGCCTGTCTTTATGGTAGCTTGTTATGTCAGTAAACCACATAATGCACTTTGAAATAGCAGAGGAAGGGAGACAAAAAATACTAGGCCGTCTTTTCTTATGTGTTTTTTTAAAATAAACTGAACCGTCTTTTGTTTTTGTATCCTCAAAATATTTAACATATAGATTTTCTGTTAATCTTGCGCATTTCTCCCAGAAAAAATCTAGCTCATAGTGCTCTTTAGGTTTCCGCTTTTTAGAAAGCTTAAATGTACATACCAGGTCGTTTTCTTTTTCGCCTATACTATCTGAAACAGCTTCGTCTTTGTCCTGTGAGGATGATGATGGCTCTGTCTTCTGAGTCAGTTTGTGTAACCTAGGATCAGGTCGTGAAGGCCCGTCTGATACGCATTCGGAATGTGGTACTTTTAAATTTTCGAAAGTTAATGGATCCCTCTCTCGCATTAGGAATCTAGTTTTGAAATGCCTTCTTGGTGGTACATCTTCAGATTTTGATTCCATTTGGATTGCACGGTCCGTTTCCGTTCTGTCGCTTTCGTCCACTGAATGGTCGGTAACCCCCAAATCAGATTCAAATGGCTCCAACTCTTTTGAACTACTGGTAACTTTGCCCCCCAGAGGGGAGCTTTTCTGATGTCCCTCCATTTTGCTGCTCGTGTTGCCCATCTATTAAAGTTATAATATATATTCGCAAATGAATGTACGTAGCGTAACTAAAGTAATGTTTCTGTATTATTCTTACCAAATTCACTAATTCCGATAGTGTCGATTATCTCTTGAAGTGATAGTTCTTTAGGCTGATTTACTGCTGCAGTAGATTGATCGTGACACAAAGATTTGCTGCACTGATTGAGTAGCTTTTGTTGCTTTATAAATGCGTAAGTTAGTTCATTGACAAAATGGGTTCGTGATGTTTCTTGCTTAGCACTAAGGTGTAGCAAACAAGAGTAGAAATTTAAGAAACAGTCGGCACAGATTAGGCGATGTGGAGATGTTTTTTTCTCTGCTCGACTTCCTTCTGAATCACGATGCTTTTTTCTTGGTAATTTTGTAAGATCTTTTTTGTTTCTCGATTCAATCGAATGAATTCTACTTCCTTTTTCTGAGCCCATTTTGACCTAGTGAATTTGAATAAGTGTAAATAAGAAACTCTTAAATTTTAGAACTTTTAAGTAAATGTAGTTATCTTTACCTTGGAAAGTGCTTCGTTGTAATCTCTTAGTGAATCTTCGCACGAGGTCGTCGTTGTACTGCAAGTTTCGTGATAGGAATTTCTCGATGCAGTTTAAATTGAAACCTCTCATTCGATAGTATAGATAATAAAGGCAGTGTTCTCCAGATAGGTTTGAGAAGATTTGTTGAAATTGGCGTGTGTTTTGGTTTTCGATAAAAAATGGAAATTTTAAGTTTGATAAATTTTGCTCTAAACCCAGAGGATTGTAGACTTCTACTTGAATTCTATGGCTCTGTTTATAAAAATATGCAGCACAATATTGTTTAGAGTTACTACTGCAATTGTAAATTAGAGCAAATGGAACAGAGGAGGGTGATATAGAGTTTAAATCTTTTCTGTTTACAACTTGAAAACTAGTAGCGTGAGGTTTGCAAATGGACTGTAAAAGCGACTCTAACAACTGTGATTCCATTTTAGAGAAGAATATGTCTTGCGTTTCTTTTGGAGTCTAGAACTAAACTGGACTGTCTCAGTGTGTAGACAAGGCACATTATATTCTCCGAGAGAGGTGCGTCAAAAGTACAGTGAAATCGCAGAGTACCTTGCCGATTTTTAGCAAAACGTTCCATTGACGAACGTAATAAATCATAAACTAGAACGAAACTATTCGTGGAAAATTTATCAGGTGTAATTTCAAACGAATTATCTGACGTTGCTCTAAAAGGTTGAAACATATTGTAAGCTAAGAGGAAATCCCTTTTAACAAAGTCAAACGTCAAGGATTTGGTTAAGATCGGCTTCCCATCAACTGTAAGCATACTATCCTTTATTTTATAATTCTCAAACGTAAACGGTGACGTAACTTTTGCACCAAAGTATGAGTCTGCCTTGCAAAATGCTATGCACACTTTACTAGGGAGATTGTCGGAAGATAGTACATCACTAGAAAACGTTGTGCTTCCACTGGATATCTGAATAGCAGTTACGTTTCTATCATAGAAGGGATAGTGGAAAACTTTGTTTTTTGCAAGCAAAGCATGATGTCGTTTCTTGATTTCTTCTCCAACGTTGATCCGCTTTATAAGAAGGTAGCATTGCTTGAGATTATACTGATACTCAGGAACTGGTGTTTCGGTTGCTCCTGATCCTGTTTTTGTTTTTTCATAATCCAGACAAAAATCGTCTTCGCTTCTTCTGAGTCGTATTCTTAAGCTGGTGTTAGGAAGCAAATATCGGCGATTATCTATAAAAATTCCATGGGCAAGCTTTCCGAGGCAGGTGAATGTTTTTCCTTCTGATGATATTTTTTTTCTGTACTCGAAGCCGAGGTTAGAAGTGGATCTGTCATCACCAAGATCGTCAAGGAATAGTTCGGATTTTAATTGTGATTTAGATTGCTTGGTTTCTCCTAGAAGCCTTGAGAGGTACGCAATGTGTGCGTTGTTATTTGTTGACGTTTGTAAATCGACGTCTTGGACGGATACATCGAGATGTGAGAATAACGTGTTTAGAAATCCATTTCCAGGTACAGCCTCTGAACTGGATGTACCGTCGGCTTTAGTGACGGAACCCTCCACAAAAAATAGACTGTTAAATAAGTCAGTGTAACTGAATGCAGGAGGTACCAAAAAATCCAACGTTGAATTTTCCAGTGAATATGAAGAGTAGATTTTTTCATATTCTGCTTCCTCTTCGGTATTGTTTTCAGGAAGTTGATGATAGTCGTATTCTGAATTAGTGAGAGATGGGGAGAGCCCCTCTCTCCTTACGCGTTTATTCGTCATTTTATTGCCTTTTCGTTTTGCTGTTAGTTTTATTTTTTCGCTTTGATTTAGATTTCGCCTTTTTCCTGCTTCGTTTTGGCTTCCTTGTTTTACTTGCCCCCTTTTTCGTTCGCTTTACTTTTCGAATGGTTGATGATTGATACTGAGCCGAGCTCGTGTACCGTTTCACTTTGGCTGCTTGCCTTGCCATTTTGGATAACGAACAGATGCCGTTTTCACATGTTATTTTTCGATGTTTCATTTTTCCGAAAAAGTAAGACAGCGACAGTTGGGAACGGAGATATAGGAATTGGACTTAGCTTATCTGACAGTAGTTGTATTTTAATCACGTTTGTATCCTTTATAGACGTAGGGAAATAAGATAATTGAGTTGACTCGTAGCGTTTCTCACTCTCCCCTTCCTGTCTATTAAGCAGTGCTAGAATGGGAAGTTCTTTTCCGTTAAAGAAGGAATTTTTAACAATACTGCACAGTACCAGCAATTTATTAGAACTGACGCTGTCGTCGTCTTCCGTCGGCTTTAAATAGTAAAAATTGTGGGTTGGGTAGTAGGGCTGAATAATCTCTGCCGGTACTTTAATTGTAGATTTTCCACGAAAATGCTTTGAGGGTGACTGACGAAGGTAACGGAGTAAAAACTGTGACAATGCTAAAACCTTTCGTTGTGAAAATGTGTCAACCGTTAGCTCTTGTTTTTCTTCATCCAGCAATAATGAAATTATCTCTCCTTTCTCTGCGCAAGCTAAAACGATTCCGTTTACTATTTCCTCTAATGTTGGATCCTGGATTTGGCCAATTTCAGCTTCAGTGCTTTTCCATTTCCGTCTTTCAATGAAAAACACCCTTCCGGTGTCAAATAAGTTGAAATATGCCCCGTCTGGAATCAAGTCTGATTTATGTGACCCTTCAGTAAAATGAGGAGACGAGAATCCAAGTAATCGTGCTAAATGGTGTCCAATGTATAGACTGTATCCCCTTGAATTTTCATAAGTAATTTCTACGCTTTTTGGAATAGCAGAGCCATCGAAACTTCCCTGCACGGTAACTTCAGCTCCTGCTTGGTTGCATGTTAAGGTGATATGAGCAAGAAATGATGCAAAATCGGGATATGTTTTCCTAATGTCAATGGAAACGTTGATGAACTCGTTTATCCGAATGCGATTTTCACCCCATGTTAAGTCGAAAAAATTTTCTCCGGTTTTTTTTTGTGGGACTGGAATATTTTTCGCCGTTTCTAATGCAGATTTAAAGTTGTCATGATAATAAAGAGATGACAAGGCAATAGAGTAATTTCGCAAGTTTAGTTTCCTTGAGATGGGATTAGAAAACACTGCCGATGTATTTTGCTTGAAGTCTGTGCTGTTTGAGGTTAGCACGACTTGAAAAACGTCAGGAATCTCCATTTTCTACCGTAACAAGTGATAATTCGGAATTTACAAAAGATCCTTGCAACGTTGCTCCGTTCTGGTCCATCAACGTGTACACATACACGGGAAATGAGCTGATGATGTCTTTTATTGTAAAGATTTCTTCTGAATACTGAGCTTTATACTTTTTCGAAAATACGATGAGTTTGCGCTGTGAAATGCGAACTTTGTCGTTTACAAAATATTTTTGTTTGGGTTGTTTTCGCTTTGCAAACTTTTTATATAGTTCAACGAGGACGTTGTCATAATCTTTAGGTGTAATCCGAGCTGGGATGTGATTATGGGCACTCGATTTTGTATTGTTGTAACTGTTAACTATTTTTGGAAGTGCTTCTAACCACCTATTTGTTCCTGAGTCAGTGAAATATTTCCAAAGCCTTGATTTTATTGTCCTCCCAAAACGTTCAACCTAAATTCAATGATACGATTCAAGAATGTGTTTAATTGACTCATAATGCTATAATGATACATTTACCTATGTAATATTTACCGTTTGAGCTTTCAAAGGTGAGTGTGAGTGATAAAAATGTATATTTTCTTTTCGTAGGTATTGGGATATTCTAAAATTCCAGAACTCGGTTCCTTCGTCGAATTGTACACTGGCAATTTTCTTTTTATAAAATTTCACCATGGCTTGCACTCCACGTAATACTTCAGCGCTGCTTTTGTTCTTTAGATTATAAGAAAACCCTAATTTCGAGAAACAATCAATTCCGAGCAAAAAAAAGGTGTAATGACTATTTTTATATTTCAATTTACTCATATCAAATAAATCCAATTGAATAAGCTGGTAACTCTCTTTTAATATTATTGGTCTTCTTTTGTAATGAATATGCGAAGGGCGATGTTTAGTAAAGCTGGGAAGCTGACTTAGCACCTTTTCGACCTTTTTTATGTTTTTTAATCCTCTTGATTTTACAAATGATTGCAATCCACGAAAACCGGAAGGAGATTCAGGAGATCTCCATGCTTTTTGGATGTACTTCGGCAAAACCTGTCTTTTCTTCATTTTCGTTTCTTTTTTATTTTTCGTATCACTTTAAAAACAATAGGAGCGAGGAGAGAATCTGACACGTTTAGTGTGATTAACGAACTGAGAAATGTCTTCCAGCCTCTTTTTGGTTTTTTTCTTCCGGTGACGGCATAAATAATGTGAGGGACGGCAAAAAACCTTTTGCTCTCTAAAGTTGTGTACCCATCTTTGTCGATTTTGTAGTGCTTGACTAAGGCGAATAATCTTTTGCGTTTTTCTTCGGAAAACGTTCTCGTTTCTTTCTCCCATGAATACGATTCTAGCGTATGAACAGGTTCGGTTGAACTTGTCGACTGTTCAATTCGTACTACTTTGTACAGTTCCATTTTGAATTAGACTGTATCGCAAATATAAACTCCGACGTCATACAGAAATTTTGATAAAATACCAGCTAGAATGGCTTTGAGGAGTTTTCTATGTGCGATGTAAAACGTTTGCCGTTTCTTTACTTTTTTAGACCTTGTTAAAAATACTTTTAATGATTTTGCTAATGAAGCATCCTGGTCATCCACGTTTTGTGAAATGCATTGAAAGATTGCTTCCCATTGTTCATTACTTGCTTCTAGTAATAGTTTCTTTGCGTCGTTTGAAGAGCAGTTTGTCAGCTTAAGTAAAAAATCAAAGTGCTCGCACAGCTTTTTATCCATTTTTTTATTTTTCTTTTATACGGTATAAATAAAAATTATCTTCCCAAAAAAATATACTCGAGCGAAATCTAGTAATATCGTCGTCCTGATTATGAGAGCTAATCATAAAATGTCCGTACGGTCGTAAATTTACGGCGTGGGTATAAGCCTCATAAAGAAACTTTGGCGCAAGTGGATATACTTGGTAGCCCAATCGCAGAATTTGCGAGCTGTCTCTGTTCATTTTGAAAATAATTAAATATTGACAATTGATTTGCGCTAAACGGCAGTTTGTTACAAAAATGCTTTGTGTAATGAAAATACATGTATTTAAAGCATGATGTGAATTAATAAGAAATAATGGGAGAAGCTGCTTATTTCCTTTACTGTCTAGCATATCCAATAAAACGTCATCCAACACGAGTAAGCATGACTCAGGCTTTGCTGCATACTCATTTAACGTGCTTATACTGTCAGTAAATATAACATTATCTTCTTTAAGTTCTTCGTATTGTTTTTGCATTGCCCTGTATAACCACACAATATGATCGAATTTTTTATTAAATAATCGTTCTCTATGTTTTATCATTTGAATAGTTATATATGTTTTCCCACTTTGACTGTAGCCAGCCAGCTGAATGCATGCAGGCACACGGAATCTCAGATCATGAAGCTGATCCATTATGATTTAAATACGATTTTGCTCTCATGTTCTCTTTAGCCTTCGAATAATCAAAATGAAGCTTTTTGATGTACTAGCTGCCTTATATAGTATTGGGTTATGCAGAGTGTAGAATGGACAAATTTTTGTGAATGTGGAAAAAATTAAAGTTTATTGTAATTATACCCAAAAATTTTAGTTATCTTCAGTGTGGCCGATTGGTCGGGAAGTTATAAGGTCAGATGCCCAAATTCGTTTGTTGTCTATAACAGAAAGTGTGTTTCGCGTTTGTTGTTTCAATTCAACTTTTTCCTTTTCTGCTTTTAGTGTAGTATGCTCAGTTATATAAGGTTTTTGATTTAAGAGCGCTTCCTTGTATTGTGCTATATCTGGCAAATTGTTGCGCATTCCTTTAGTTACCCTAGTTCTATTACAATTTTTGCAAGTCTCATTTGAAAAGTCGTCATTTTCTGATTTACATAATGCACACATACTCTCTAAACAGTATGTTTTTGCTTTCACTTTACAATATTCTGAGATCAAATCCATTTCTAATCGGAGATAACCAGCTTTTCCGCGGTTGTCGGTGGAAAATAAAGGATGTGATGGATGAAGATTTGAAAAGTCAAAAATATGAGAGAGATTTTTTAAATCCGTAATAAAATCACTTCCTTCCTTCTCAGATATTTCAGCGATAATTCCATCTACTTCAATAGAAGCAAGATAAAATCTACTTCCAAAGTAATCTTTCATTGTATACACTAGCTCATAAAGACGAAGGCGGTAGAGTTCTAAAGCAACGTAACCCATAATCAGGCTCTTGTTATAGTACTGACGATTTTTTCTGAAATATAGTAAAGCTAAATTTTCATTTAAGATAAATGAATTAACAAAATTGGATTGGGCAGTCAGCTTTGTAAATTGAATCGAGTCTTCACAAAATTTTACTGATAAATTACTTCCCGTCGAAATTAGCTTTCCAAATAGAGAATTTCCCAGAGATTTTGCACAGAATTTATCAACTGACGAGCTGCTCTCATCTCGAATTCGTAAGTTTTTCTGTATGAAGCTCTGGAAGATACGTTTTTGCTTAAAACGTATCACAAAATTGATACCCGACAAAACCAATCCACGCTTTAAATAAAATTGCAGCATTAGTATATGCAAAAGCACATTCTCTTTGTCTAATTGTGTCAGCACTGTAGCTGGCATCGTTGATTCTAAGCTAGTTAGTTGTATATCTCGCTGCATTTCGATTTGAGTCGAATTACCTAAAATTAATTTCTGTGGAACAAACGGAAAATCCTCTGATGTTGATTTACAGTACGGCGGGTATAGTAGATTGCAAGAAATGAGATAAGAAAATTCATCGTCATCAGTGTAGGTGCCATATGGATTAAAGTTTTTTAGGTCGTCAAATTGGATTAACTCATACGATCCGACTGGAAGAGCATGATTAACGAACGAATATTGATAGCAGCTTGAAATATCAGAGTATA
The DNA here is from genome assembly GCA_027744115.1 of Acrocyrtus sp. NNG-2020. Taxonomy (NCBI): domain Eukaryota; kingdom Metazoa; phylum Arthropoda; class Collembola; order Entomobryomorpha; family Entomobryidae; genus Acrocyrtus; species Acrocyrtus sp. NNG-2020. Next base: position 11,191 of record JAHZND010000104.1, read on the forward strand.
AGATTTCTTTCCTCTCTGATATTTTGCTGTCAGCATCGCCAAGCCTCAAAGAACAAGCTTTAATGTACCGCAGAGCGAGATGTGAAATTCCCCCTATTAGATTTTCTTTTAGGATTTTTGTTATTTCTGCTGACTTGAGATACTCATATGGCTCCTTACAATGAAAGAATGCAGCCGAGTAGGCAAAGCCAGCCCAACTCAATTCATGGTGTATGCTTAGTTTGTAATGTTTCAGCGCCCAGTAGTTTAGCGACTGAAAAATACCTGCGATGCCATAAACACGGTATTTCAGGTAATAGTAAGCATAATTGTCCAAATTACAGCACGCTTGCCACTCAAAAAACGTTTCGCATGCTTCTCGTTCAGTGCCCTCTATATATTTTTCGTAGCTGAAATCAAAAAATTTAACAGGAAATTTTTTTTGTGAGAGTAAATCGGTAGTTCCGATGTCGTTTGGAAAAAATATGGGTTTGAAAGGACCAGCAAAATATTTGTTAAAATGTGTAAAAAATCTGTGGTTTTCAAATGTATCGTAATTCTGGATAAGCTCATGGAAATCCTGCTCCAGGAAGCTTTCTAGTGACAATGTTCTAAACTTGCCTTTTACTTGCAGCGATAAGTAGTCTTCTGATGTTCTTGGTATTACACTAATATTTCTTACATTTTGTTGTTTTAGTGCTTCTAATATTAGATGAAACGTTGTCTTTGAGGCGCCACACATAAAAACATTAATGTAATTTGCCGCACACAATTGCAGGTTACATCTTACACACAACATAGAGATGGGATCCTTTAGGTTTGGATCCAAAAATTCTGGATTTGAGATAAAGTGATGATGATGAAGTTGTGGTGGGGACGATAAGCTAAATGGTTCATCACATACCCTGCAGTGTGTAGCTTTTCGTTTTTCTTCGTAGTCTTTGTCAGTTGGACGAAGAGGGAGATGATTATTTTTTTGCTTTTCGAGTAAAAGTTCACAACAACTAAGTAAATCATACAAAAAACAATTTATGGCATTGTCTCCAATGTAAAATTGCTCATATAATATGCGTTCTTCTGCGTCTAGACCAATTAACCCATAACCAATTGCCTTGAGACTATTACCGTCACTTTTATCCGTAACGCTCAAAACGTCGCAACTAATTTTGTAAGGAAGGCTCATTGCATTTCTAAACGAATTGAATTTATAGACATCGGAATTTGGAAATGTAATATTAAGCATTTTGGAGAGCTCACAGCTTTTTACGTGGCTGTCATAAGTTGGTTTTGCAAACAAGTTAGAACAGAATTTGCATAAAAGTCGTTGATACTTTGCTCCCATGCAAAAGAATCGGGTGGGTAAATAAATGGACAAAACGTGGGCTAGTGAGTTATGTGTGTGCCTTTTTCTTTTTGGTAGCTCTGTTCTTTCCAAATATAGGAGATTTACGTGATGATTGAAATTTTTTACTGTGAGTCGCATGGGATATAATTTTGAGTCTTTTAGCTTATAGAAATTGCAAGATATTCCCGTGATTAATTCAAATCTATCCAAGCACTCAATTTGCATTGGTCCAGTAAATTCCGACAAACACATAAAATTTTCCTTTTTGATTTTCTCAAGAAGAAAATCGTACGTGCTTGGGTTTTGTAGTCGTTTACGTAGTAATTCCTTTTGCCGTGAATTTAGATCTTTGTAGTTGCCATTGTAGTATCTTTGGCTAATAAGGTCGATGCAAACCTGGCTGAGTACGCTTAAAAGGAAGCAGTCGTATCGATTTTTTGTTTTTATGCTTACTATGCCTTGTCGTTTTTTCAAACTCATGGGTACAGGTAGGTAGCTACCAACGACTGTAGTTTTTATAGCAGCAACAGTGAGAGACATACTGATTACTCTTTGAAGCGCGTAACCGCTTTGTGTGTTATTGTACAGTGCTAAAATCCCCTGAACAAAGTTAACCATAAAATCCAGTATGCTATAGATAAAATTTTGATGTAACAATTTAATAAACGTAGAATTAAAATGTCTTTCTACAGAATTCCGTGTTTTATTGTCATGTAGCAGGAGATGAAAAGTAAGTTTGACTTTAATGTTATAATTTTCCCGTAATGAAGAAAATAAAATTTTATATAAATCTTCCTCTACAAAATTGTAGGCGTCTCTTAAAACTAAAATATTATTGTCAAATATATATTTCCATGTGCTAAGTGCACCACGAAAAGCATTTTTTTCCTTTTTCATAAACTGTGTTACAACGCCTTCACCTTTTGAGGTGCCTGGCAGGGGGTCTGGTCGTTCACACGTATGGCTCTTAAGATCTGCTACGTCTTTTCCGCATTTTCGACATAAGTGAGAGGTGTCGACGTGGCGTAGAAGATGGTGGACTTCCCCGGTGCTGTAGGTACAAGTTCCTACACCACAGCGGAACTAAAATAAACGTATAATATTAGAATTGATTTATATTTGTATTAAAATATATTTTTACCATTTTGTGTATTATTTATTTTCGAAAAAAAACTTTATTCTTACCCTTCTCCTTAAAGGCGCCATTTTGGAAGATTGTTAGTTGAATTTTTCCATTAAGGCAAACGATTCGCAGGATGTCACTGTTCTGTACTTCCGATATGGTCTTTCGGTGAGCGACCAGGTGGATTTGTTGAAAAGTTTCTGAATCTTGTTCCAAAAACATGTTTCACAGTTAGTACAATAACAATACCCAGACCGTAATATAACTGAAGTACATAAAATGCACACAGTCGTATTACATTTGAAGCAGTCGACAAATTGGTGACGATGCATGTTGGAATGTCAGTAAAAATGAAGGCTTCAGCATCGAATAAAGCCTTAACAAACTCCAGGTTTCAGTTTATATACTCCGAGCTCCCGACAAGCTGCCCGATATGATCTATGTATTGAAATAGGACACTGACATTTTCTAAAAATCGATCAACGGACAAAATTTCCGAAAAAAAATCGCGCTCATGCGAGAAAATCCTAGAAAAATGCCCGTTGACTTTGTGCATATAATGACATGCATACAAACGACTGACTACTGTTTATGTGCAACAGAGTTCTTTTCATAATAAGGATAATTGTATACACACAATCATTTTTTATTGCATGCAAAAAAACACTATCATATCGCAGACAATATTCTCATTTTTGTCCGTTGGCTTATTTTAGAAAATAAGAAGTGATTTAAATAATTGCAATTGCATTACAATTCAGACTTTTTTGAAAGCTTCTCGGATATCAAGTTCGTTTGTAATAGAACCCCATGAGTTAACACAAAGAAGTAACAATCCTTGAAGCGGCTTCGTGAAAGATGGAGCTTTAGGTAATGTTGGTAGAATTGGTTTGGTCGGCTGTATTTACAGGAGGGAAGACGATTCGTAAACCTTGAGCACATTCTATGATCAGATCTGTTAGAGAACAAAGCCTAGATAAACTCACGTATGCTAGTTTAGAATATGGGCCAGTGTCATTTAAGCAGATATAAGCTTTGGGAAGGGTCTGTCCTTGTACAACGTATTCAGTTACAGAGTAGTTGGCACGCAACGGGACGTGGCGGATTTTTAAAAATCTATGGTTATGATGACAGAAAATTTTCTCTGTAATTGTAGGTATAGGTACTGAGCATTTGGTTCCGTGCATAGGTACACCCCGAAAATTTTCCACCTCGACGACTACAAAGGATGGTAATGGATCAGACCCGGGTTCAAAAACCACATCTCTTATAATGCATGAAATTCCGTTTGCGATATTAAGACTGTAGGCAATATTAGATGTTATTATTGCCTTTACGCCTGCCCCAGCGTAGATAGGGTGGTATTTCTTTAGACAGAATGGGCAACTAATGGGAGTCATAATAGGACTCAATTTTCGAACAGGAATTCCAAGGCCTAGAGTGTACTCATTATTGAACTTGTTCACGTGTACATTTCTAGAGTAAATGTGTAAGCAGTTATGAAAAAATTCCTTTTCATTGTCGGGTACGTTCTGAATTAGTCGTGTTGATAAAAGCTGTAAATCTTCTAATGTACATGACTTTGATCGCATTCTCATTAACAAGCTATTAAATACTTTATCCTCTCGCTGCCTTATTGGCTCTGTTAGTTCGAGTTTTAAATTGCATTTTTGAAAAAGTTCCACTCCCTTTTTCGCGACTTCATTTGTAATTGTGCTAGGAGTGCTTATGAGGCAAAAATCCTTAATTGGTGGGAGCTGGGAAAAGTCTGATAGGAAAAGACATGAACACATTCCAAATGGTTCGGGTTTTTTCCGAATTGCAGAAACTCTAGCACTAATGACCGCAAGTAGGCTGCCACCAATCATAGAAGTCTCCTCAAATATAATCCAATTTATACGTTTCCATTTCTTGGCTGTGTGAGCAGAAATTGGAAGGTGGATCATTGTATCAGGTCTCAAACTGGCATCGTATATCTGTAGAGCGGAGTATACTGTGGGAGAAGCGATATTGCTGGCAGCCCTCCCAGTAAAAGCCATTGCAATGTACGATTGCTTGTTTTGAATGACGAGTGCAGCAAAAGCAGAACTCAGAAATGTCTTTCCAAATCCAGGAGGGGATTCTAGGTTTACGTACTGGGGGGATGATCGAGAAGCCGCGATAGATTCTTTCATTTTCTCTAGGCACGCTTTCTGACTTTTGTTTAGGTACAAAAAATTTGCAGAATTATGAAGTGTTTGATCGGATTTGCGAAAATTTCTCTTTTGTATTTTTAGCATTTCTGTATAGTAACCAGTTCGTTGCTTGTATAACCGGCGATTAGCCCGCCAGTCGAATCTTGGTGAGGTATCCATTGTTGAAATTATTAATCATTTTGCGAAGTCATGATAGCTTATGAGGTTATGCAGCAACGCGGCTTTTTATAAATATGCTCCACCCGTCATCTCTTTTTTCCATTGCTGCAACACTAAGTGTAATTACTTTCAGTTATTAATCCTCATTCTGCAAAGTCATGACAGCTAATGAGCTTATGCAACAGCAAGGTTTTTCTAAAGACTCTGCTAAATACAATCATCACCTCTCTTTTTCCATTGCTGCAACAATAAGTGTAATTTATTTCAATTATTAATCCTCATTCTACAAAGTCGTGGCAGCAAATGAGCTCATGTAGCAACAAAACCTACTATAAATAGGCTCCCCTCTATTCAATCGTCACCTGTCTCCTTAAGTTATTTCGCGAGCTCACATCCACCAGCCAACCTCAGAATGACCACCTTCAAACGTCGTAAGTTTCTAAAAACTATATACAGAGTACAAGAATTGCAGAATTTTCTTAAAAGGTACAAAATTGTAAACGTTTGTATTTTGTTTGCAGGACTTTTTCCGGAACTCAACATGTATGAACAAGACACCGAAGCACCTCCGGCCCCCAAGCGGGCGCGGAGTAGTGCTTCCTACTTTCGGCCTGCTGAGAATTGGGAAGAGGAAAACGTACATGAGGATAACCTGGACTTGACGCTACCACCTCCTAATGCAATTCCCAATCGGACCTTCGGGTCGGTCTCCAAGGCAGAACTGCAATCCTTTCTAACACAACTTCGCCGGTATAAGGAATCCGACTTCTTGGACGTGAGTTTTGCTTTTTGTTGGCAACATTTATTAACGTTAAAATTTATTCTAAATGTATATTTTATTCTACAGGACAACCCCGAGGGAAGTGATGACTTTTTTACAACTTTCGACTGCCACCATTTAGGACAACTTATATCGGTAAGAAGAGCGTCCGGACTGGACGGGACCGAAAAAATTTTCATCCGGAGGTCTAACCATTCATGTAAGTTTATATTTAAAAAATCATTATATAAGCGTACATTGTTATTAACTACATGCTATATATATTAATTGCAGGTAGACCATCTGTGCTAAAGTTTCCGTCCAGTGATCTGGACGCGTTGCTGAGGGCAACGCTGCTACCCCTCTACAAAAAAATAAAGCGGACTCCGCAGCACATCCTGTTCCCCCCCTCTACAATCCATAATTATCACCACGGAGAATTCTGGGGTGATAATTTGGTTGTAGAGTCCCCAAGCAAGGACCTCAGGATGAGGCCTTACTTGGTGGGAGGGGGCAGTTTCGACTCGAGGATCGGCATTAGAATCTGGCAGCCCATCAAGGGCATTCTTATAACACCTACCGACAAAAAGGCTGGGGAGAAGGTGGTGTGGAATGGTAAGTTGGCAAAATAATTAAATTAAAATGATTTTAAAATGAATTAACTAAATGCCTTTTTTCAGGTCCAACCATCAATTTCTCCTCTTCTCTTTTTTTAGGACTTATTTCCTTATTAGGTAAATGTTACTACATTAATTTTTAGTGTTAGTGATTGAAATTAGTATTGAGAATGATTAATTTTTTTTCTTTTCTATTTTTCTTTAGGGGTCATTCAACAGGAAATGGAGACTGAGCAGCGGATAACAGGAGAACGACAATGAGCCCCCCTTGAAAATTGTAAATAATAAAATTTAGAAAACAAGAGAAAAAAAAAGACTGAAAATGAAAATCCAAAAAAATGTACATTCTGTACAATGTCATTTATTTTTGAAACTTTGTAGTTTTATAATTTTTTTATTGCCTGTGTGTAATTCGATTATTGGGGGGCTTACAGTAGCTTTGCAGGTGAGCTACTGTAAATCTACGACACATAAATACAAAATCAAAAAAAATGTATATAGGATTAGTTTAAGTGTCCATTAGGTCAAAATTAAATAAACATACAGGCGCATTAGGTTCAAAATTAAACTTATTCGTGTATAATTATTCATTTTGATAGCAAAATGCTATTCATTCATATATACATTTTTTAAAACTCATAAAAGAAATAAATTGCCTTTACATAAGAAAAAAACTTATTGCTTCTTGAGTGGACATTGCTTTCTGGCAGCAAAAATTTTATTGCAGACATTTTCATATCCGTGGGTTGGGTTGAAATTCAAAAGTCCAAAATCCCAAGCTGAAATCTGTGCATGAAGTAGTCGCATTCCGATTACTCTGGCTCTGCAGACATGACGGGCCAATAAGATAATATGTTCCTAAGTGACAACAGTTAATAATTAAAATTAATTGCATAGTCTTATCAAAGTGAGCTTTCAGTTGTAATAATAGTACATTGAGATCTGCGCAAGTAAACTCAATATCCAGGTCCTTTAAAAATGAAATGCTTCGTGGAGATGTAGGTGTAAGCTTCCTTGAGTAAGGTACACCCTTTCCCATAATGCATGTAGTTTTCCTGTATTGTAAGGCAGCACAAGTTGCATTTGACTGTCCTACTGCGTTCATCAAAAAAAATCCAATGTCGCTGTCGGAGAGTGAAGTTGCATTAATTACCGCCCATTCCTTGTTTATATTGCATAGTGCTCTCAAATAGGCTTGTTGGTACGTGTCTGTGGCATTCTAAAAAAATTAAATATAAATAGTATCGCTATCTGAAATGTACAATGCATATATTGGTTACGTATCCGTATTGTCAAATTCTTACTATGCATGTGTGCAATGTGGACACTGAGGCAAAGAGAGTTGTATTTGCGAATGTAGGAGAGCATTTCACATAGTTAACATCCACGAGATGAGTGGAACCGTTTCCATGTGGTAGCGTAGCTGTGTCAGCAAAACTGCGAAAAAGGAAGGTTGGCTTTGTTGTCAGATCAAGCTTGAGATTGGCAGTGGTTGTGCTTTTTGGTGTAGGTGAACGTGTTGGAAATCGCAGTGGAATACGTGCGATGACAGGTTGTTCCTTTCCAATATTCCTCAAAAGTGCTAAAATATAAATAATAATTTGTAAATAATTATGTGTAAAATGTATCTGTTAATTTAAAATACAAATAATAAAGCATACCTAGCTTGATGCTAGCAGCAGTTTTGCATTGGCGTTCCAATTTGACCGAAATTAAAATTCCGTCACCGACCTCAAATGCATCTTTGCACTGGGTTGATCCATTCTTGACTAAGTAAAATATGCACCGATTTTTGGTGCAAGTTTCACAGTTAAACTCATTACTGCAGCCTAAAACACTGCTGATAACCAATGAAACGACTAAAATCTGAAACATTTCGATTACCAGCACTTTTTGTATTTTTCAAAATTTTAATTGCACTCTGTAACGTTAAGGTTGTGTTCAAATAGCAGGTGAAAGTAGAAATGATCACTTCCCAGAAAATGGAGTCGTAAGTGGGAAATCTCATCTTTGTGAGGGTGGTGGAGTAATATAAATTCACTTTAAAACCGAACAAATAAAGTAAGTAGAAGTCCTTTGTTACGGGCATTAACGAATAGAGCTCGGAAAATAGGTATTACAAGACAAACGACAATTTATTAAATGGTACAGCACAAAAAGAAAGGATTTTACAATAAAAAGACGTGTCGCTTGAGTGCATATACCAGATGAATGCATCCCACATATACATAGGTATACACCCTAGTCATCATAACTAATCAACAGGCACCATACCAAAAGACTTTTAAGCAATGAGAAGTTGTAGTACTGTATGTATTTATGAATAATTCACACATTAACGCATAATGATTCACAAAGCCCCAAACCATAAGTCACCAAATATCCATTTCAAGTTCAATAGCAGCATATGCATTTTATTTACGCCTACTCTCTAACTCTGGTGTGGACTCGGAAGCAGCAGCAGGATGATCCCAAAGGTAAAATTAATAAATATATTTTTAAACGTATGCATTTTAACTTTAATTTAATTTAACAGTGCTCCTCGTTCCGAGAATGCCGAAGTTGCGTAGCTGTTCAGTGCTACTTTGCAAGCGGAGGAGATTTTCCAGACGCTGGAATTTGCCTTCGAATAGAAGACTTGGCTGGACAGGCTGTCCTCACAATTGGACCCGGAGCAGGAGATCTCTGTCTCACTCCAGCATCCACAGAAGATCCCTCCTTCATCAATAACTTAATCTGTAAGTTATTGATTAAATCTAATAATAAATTAAATTTTAATATTTTTCCTTATTTTTGCAGCCAGTCAAACGCAGACAGCCTTCCAACTCTCCTTGTTTACATGGCTGTTTTGTGCTGCTGTTTTTGTGTTAGTTTGCGTGGTCGGGGGGCAGATTTTGTGCTGCGTTCGAGGGAGAAAGGAGCCCACTCCCAGGAAGCACTTTTCCAGAGAGCGAGCCCCCTCTCCCTGTATTTACCGAGTTGCCTCAGCAGTTAATCTGCCTACTGGTGGTGGTAGTAACCACCAGCAGCATAACACCAATAGTTGGGCAGCAGCAGCAGCAGCAGCAGTACGGAACCTTTCCCGTGCTGGGACTCCGTGGGGTGGCGAGGAGGAAGCTGATGATGATGATGACAGCAGTAGCAGTGGGGACGACGGGTCGGTTCCTGTGCGTGGGTGGTCGAGGATGGTGAACTGTGGGAGTAGGGATGGAAGTTTGGAGAGGGGGGAAGCTGTGGAGGCAGGAGGAGCTGGGTCTGGTGCTGGTATTATCGGAGAGAGTGGTGGAGGAAACAGAATGAGTGAGGAGAGGCGAGGAGCAGCAGCAGGCGAAGTTGTGGTTGGTTTGGGTGGAGTGGGCGGAGGAGCTAGGTCTGGTGCTGGTATTATTGTTGAGAGTGGCCGAGGAAATGCGAGGAGTGAGGAGAGGCGAGGAGCAGCAGCAGGCGAAGTTGGAGCTGTGTTGGGTGGACTGGGTAGAGGAGCTGGGTCTGGTGCAGGTATTATTGGAGGAAATGCGAGGAGTGAGGAGAGGCGAGGAGCAGCAGCAGGCGAAGTTGTGGTTGGTTTGGGTGGAGGAGTCGGGTCTGGTGCTGGTATTATTGCGGGGAGTAGTAGGGCTGGAATGAGTAGAGGAGATGGAGGCGCTGCATCAGGAAGTGCAGTGAGAGGAGTTAGGTCTGGTGCTGGTATTATGCGTGGGCGGCGGAATGTGGATGATGCGGAGGATGCGAGGAATGGAGAAGTAGGAAGTGGAGGTGTGGTGCAGCAATTGCGGAATTTTTTTAATGTAAAAAGCAATGAGGAAGGTATAGCCATGTCTGAACTGAATTCGTCCGAGTATCCCCGCTTGAACTCTGTTCGAAGTGAGGATACTCGGGCGGATAGGATAATATTTCCTAGGCATGGCTATACCTTCAAGGATTTCCTCAAAATGTAGGCATGTTTTTTGTTGTTCTCCCTCTTCATTTCAATTATTGTGGGAACAGTGGTAGTAGTAGTAGCAGCAGCATCAACCCTAATTTTTATAAATTATTGTAATAGGCAGGAGAGTGGGATGTAGGCAGCGGAAGCAGACGCAGTACTTCGCCATTGACGGAAAATAATCTCCGATTACCCCCAAATTATTATTATTATAAATAAAGATTTATTGTGTTCACTATCCTAATCTAATTATTTCATTATTTGCACTTATGCATATATTTGTACTGGTTGGTGTAGCGCACAAAAGGCTTGCTTAACGCAAGCCTTATACGATTTGGCACAATCCGGCAAATCCCAATCTGGAGAATCCCATAGCACTACGTGCTAAATCGATATTTATTTATTATTAACTTCACTCCGAAGGAACTGTAAAAGACGATAACTTTCTACATATGATGATGGCAGCAACAAAAAATGAGCTCAAAGCTTCTAATTTGGAGGAGCTAAACGATGAGTTTGAGGGAAACCCCGCCACAAAAGAAAAACTACTTGATTGACGAGTTGACTGCGACGTCCCAATCATTATTGTTCATTTTAGCGTACATTGGTGTTAAAAGCAAAATTGATTTTCTTATGTACGTGTTCGCCATGCATCCTGATGTGCAGCAGAAATTGAGAGAAGAAATAAATTCCCAGTTATTCAGCAAAGGAAATAACGAGATTGACTATGATGAACTGAACCGACTTAATTATTTGGAAATGGTCCTTTGTGGTAAGCGGCGAGTTTTTTCCTTACCGTTGGTAATAAATATCTCATATTTTTGGGTAATTACTTACGGCTCCATTTTTACTTTTGGGTCTTGGGCCACAGAGACATTCCGGAAATATGCTTCAGTGGATCGATTCGATAGACAGTGCACTAAAGAATACGGGGATCCAGAGAACAACCTAAGAGTACCGAAAGGGGCCATAGTGGGTATCCCAATTCGCTCCATCCACAACGATGGTCGGTATTACGAATTCCCCAATAAGTTTTACCCGGAGCACTTCTCACAGGAAAATAAGGCCAAGAGGAACTGTTATGCTTATCAGCCTTTTGGATATGGTTTCCGAAGTTATTATGAGTTGAGCTATTAATGGCATTTAACTAACGATTTAGTGTAATTTAATATCCTTGATTCATTAAATAATTTGACGTTTCCTTCGTAAATGAATTAAACTTATATTTTTCAGGAATGCGACTAACCGTGACTGCTCTCAAGACGGCGGTTGCACTTTTGGTTCATCACTTCATAATTGAGCCTACACCAAATACGCCTACTTCCATCGAACCCAAGCGTGTGGGGATATTTAATGTAGCACCGGACAATTTGGAGTTGCTGTTAAAGCCGGCATTTCATGTGACAGCAAAAGAGTAAAGGAGGCTATATAGAAGAATTGGCCATTGAATGTGCTACACTTTTTCGCATTTTGTATGAAAACAGTTTCGGCTTGAAAAATTGTCGCAATTAGAATTAAATTGGCGAAACTATTGTGGCTAAAATTTACTTTTGCAATTTGCCCCGATAGCATAATTAATTCAGCCGAATAAACAAAATTACATATAAAAAGTGAGCAAACTTATTAAGGAAACAAAAGGCGAAAGCCAATTTCTTTAGCTTTTTAAATAGGCTTTTTCTTCTCTCAGAAACAGATACATACTCAATTTAGGTATATCACCTTTTCCTTTCAGAGAGAAAGTGGATACCCCTGGGCTTTATTACATTAAATATCTATAAAAACCGAGATGTTTATGTGCTCGCAGCTAAGTTAATATTTTCTTCCGCACTTTTCAAGGAGATTTCACTATTCCAGCTACTAATTAATTGATAAATGGAATATGGTGACATGATATGAGCGAGATTTCCTTTGACAGAGGTGAGTTTAGTAACTCAGCAGTATTAAATGCGGAACAACCTTGCACTGAATTTTAAAACCTTTTCTAGTGCCTCAAAAACAAGCAAAAGCCAACTAGTGTCAGTCATTGCCACTCTCCGGTTTCCTTCTTCCTTCCTACTTTAACAGTTTACTGCAAAACCAATGTTTCAATAGTTAGAGATGAGTATGTATCAGTCCGAAGGACGCATTATTCAGTTACTTCATGCTTGGCTATATGATGGCAGCATAAATGACAGCTAGTCACTAGCTGCTAGTGACATTTAAAATATTATTGGTGTCTCAGGAAGAATTTTAGATCTTACTAAATTTAACGACGCATTTCCGTACTAACCCTTTTGCTGATAAGATAAAAAAATTTTAGCATCTGCTGCTGATATACAGTAAAACGGAATACCTATGTCAGATTTATTTTCGTAACAGGATTTTCTGTTACATAATTCATTCTCACTTTTTTTAATCCGAGGAACATGGCTCTACAAAGTGGCCTGCTGCGTGAATTTTGCAGGATTCAAGTTTTCAAAAGTGATGTTCGAACAGTGTTAACGGGTGCCCACATACTTTGGAATGAGCGCACCAGAAGACTTAATGTAAATGAAAAAGCTTTCGGTATAAGCGCAGCTTTCCTGATATATTTCACAACTACTGCAACTGTGGTTATTCTCCAGTCTATTTTTATGAGCAAAAAACCTGACTTAATTCAGGTTCTTTACTTAACCTTCGTTGCTTGGGAAATAAGTCCGATGACATTGCTGCAGTACAAAGTTTGGAAGAGTCCCCGCTTATTGGAGCAATTTCTCAACGGTGCGATAAATCTGGAGATGGAACTCTTACACCGAAATACATCCGAATGGAGAAGAGTGCTAAAGGTGGGAAGAATTGGAAAGCGAGTACTCCAGCTTTTACGCGTAACATCAGAAATTTTGAATTGGAACAGTGGAATCATGGCTATAATTGTTTCTGAGACGTACTTCAACTTTCTGAATGTGTATCCAACAAAACTTATTCTGGACGGAATTCAACTCTCATCCAATACTGTGCCTGCCCTTGCATGGTGCTCTGGAAAATTCGCAATTTTCCTTTGGAATCAGCTCATCTGGAAATTTATCTCCGTGAGCTGGTTTTCCGTAGTGGCGTTGACTGCAATTGGCAGCGTTAGTTTGCTATCTGGAATTGTGGCATATAACCAGTAAGACAATTTTTTCTGATTAAATTTATTGCTAGTCTGTGTCTTATTTTACTTACCTACGCTTACATTTTATTGCAGACGTCTGCGCCGAAATAATCCCTTGAGACTTGAGTCGATTCTGCTATATCGCCAAACCCAGTATATGTCCAAAATATTCAACGAACTAATGTCAGGTGTGCTACTCCTTGTCCTCATCATACTTATAATTGGACAATTGGTATGCTTCACTTGCATATTTGACATAGCTGGAGTAGGGCTAAGCTTCACAATGAAAATGCTGGCTTTGTGCCTTTTGATCGCCGCGATCTTTGGAGTTGTCACATTCGTCTTTCTAGGGATGGTTCATGAGCAGTCTACTAGCACACCTAGGTTGATTAATGAAACTTTGGTTTCTGTACTCAGCCGAAAGAGACGCAAGGAGCTCAGAGTAATTCGCAATTCCCTGCCAGTAATTAAGGTTAAAGTTGCAAGTGACAACTTTGTTGAAAAGCTAACACCGGTGATATATCAAATGTTCACATTTGAAAGGCTCATCGATTTCTTGCTGCTAGTAAAATAAGGTAAATACAAAATTCAGCAAATTTCGACTAAACATTGTTACACAGATATGTTCATAACATCCATACTTTATATAATCACATCAATAATATTGACAACTTCAACAAATTTGTAATTTTATTCCTTGAGAAATAATTATAAGTAAATAATTATTAATAAAGGACTTTGTTTAGACTTTTTTTATTTACCTAAGATTAGTTTACATTTAATTAAACTGATAATTCACGGAGGGGCCAGTGTGTGAGTGGAGAAAAAGTATAATTTTTATACCAGTGAAAGTAACACTATTATAATTTATTAATACTAATTAATTAAGTGGTCAATATCAGAATTACCTAATAATTCATTATAGAAAGTCTTCGTTTGTGAGTGACAGTTGTCTGTAGCTACTTTGGAGTTTAAGGACAAAGTGAAAATTCAGTACAACTTACTACTTAATAATTAAGCAGCTTTTTGTCTCTGTACAGTTGCAGATATAAATTTGAAATTGGTGTAGTTTTCATTTCAGCACGTCCCCTCTTGCTGACAGCTCTATCTTACAATTTCAACGTTCCTTGATTTTGTACATTATCATTAGAACAGTCTAAATTAAAACTGGTGAACGACTTAAGAAATTGAAGAACAGTAAAGTTTTATTTTTTACAGCACTGCCAAAATGACAGCAGCTTAATGACGGTTACATAGTCATGTAATTAATTTTTAAAAGTCGCAGGAGTTTATTGCTTATCATTATTGTATATAATATTTGCACAATATTGCTGCAGACCTAACCTAAATACTACTGTACCGACAATTCGTAATTTCTTATTTTCTCGGATGGGCACGGATTCCCTGGATTTTCGTATTTTTAAACGAAAGGAACTGGTTCTACTATTTCAGTTATACCTAATTTTAAGCTAGACAACAGGGACGACGGGCAACATTTGAATAACGAAGTCATTACAAAATTCCTTTAAGTGTTAAGAAATGTATTTGTTGTTCAAACACAACTTTAACCTAAATGCAAGCATTTTTAACCCGTTTTAGCGCAATTTGACAATGCCTTCTTACAACATGCACCTGCAGACCTGCATATAGGTAAGCAAGTTATGTCATCTATCTACCTATTACAAATATAATAAATTTATCCACTAAAAATTACATAATTTCTCCAATGTATGTGACGAAATATCTTATAACTTTTTGCTGGCGCCACCACGGTAGGATTTCTTAGAGCAAATTTAGCTATTTTGGCCTACTCGTTCGTTACATGTCGTGTAGGTAATTTTAATGAAGTTTTCATAAATGTTGGAAGAAGGTTTAGGCTAAAAGGCATTCATGAATGGTCGGCAGATTCCTCGAGAATTATTTAGTCAGTTGTAGGCTCGTAGGCTCGTACCAGAATTTCATACACATTTAATTTCCTTGGCTACCTCAACATGTTCCAAGGAGTTCTGCTACAGTAAGATCTTATAAATAATTAGTAAGGCGCCACCTTATTCCTCGGGATTTTTAAATTAGCGACACTTGGGAGAAAGTTTATACAAAAAAATTCTCACTTGAATTCTTTGTCACAAACAGAGTCCATATGTAATGTAAATAAATGATAACTGTACAACATAAAACTTAGAGGAATTCCAAATATTATTTGTTAATAAGGTGACCAAGAAACGGAAAACGTGAGACCAAGCCGGCACCATTGCTAACCATCTACTGCCCTGTTCATCTGGCGACCAAACCCTAAATTATTTACCTAAGCAGGCTACTCACAAATTTATCGGTTTTCAGATTTTACCGAGCTAGGTTACGTAAGATTACAGATCTTAAGCTGATTTGAGTAATTCCGCTCATTTCGATTTTGGTTGCCCAAAAATCAAGACGAATTATTTTGGATTTCTTTCCTACTGTCGCAGTGAATCCGTACTATGAAGCTTTGCTTTGAGAACACACTGGACTGGCTCCACTCCACATATCGGTTCGTGCCACCGATAGTTTTGGAGTGGAACCCAAAAATAAAAGCATTTTTCACGAAAGGTAGACGCAGTTTTCGGTACCTCCCATACAAGATATCACTGGGAAGCGTGATTGGGCTAGTGGCCGTAGCCTCCATTTCACCTCTCCTTCAAAAAGAAATGTTCAGTTTGAGTACCGTCGTCATTGGCTTCTTCTACTTGTCAGTTTGCTACTTCAAATTTGGATGATTATAGGGTTGCGACAATGCACGCGGAGGATATCGCTGCTGCGACTTCCTCCATGAAAGCTCTGCTCAGGAATGTCTGTAAGAAAAACCAAATTTACAAGTTTTTTATTTCTTGTACATGTCGTCAGTTGTACGAATATTTTTGTTTTAGATGACCGCCATGGCGTTGACATAGTACGAGAGGAGGCAAGATGGAAAGTGATGCAAATTGTGTACGAGCTTTTTCATAAGCCAGGTATGCCTACTGACTGCAGCGCCGTACACGGTGCTATCAATGCTTGCAAAGTTCGACCCACTGTACACCCTGGACGTCTACTTCAAAGCAACTTCGGGTGAACTGGACCATCCACAGTTCTGGGATGCTTTCTTCTACACTGCCCGGTTTGGCGTGATGTTCATGTTTGGAATGGAGGCTTGGAGAACTGCGACAATTGCAACGACTGTATTCAACTACTGGCTTGAGATGCAGTCAAAGCTCATTGAAATACTGAGAAAGGGTGCCACTGTCCAAGAATTTCCTTACTGGTACTCAAGGCTACAGCTGGCAGCTAAAATATGGGAAAAGGGTCTCAATCTCCTGACTGCAGTTGTCCTTTCTTCGTTCATGGCAGTGATTGTGACATGCTTCGGGATCACTTTCAGGTACTCAGCAAAACTTCCGCTGATAATCTCTCTGGTTTTCATGTACATTGGGCTGATGGGCTGTATTGTAACTGCATTTCTCCTCTCACTAATAATTGAGTGTCACGGAAAAACCAGCGAGCTAATTTTGAAGATGCGAACTAAGACAAAGCTCACTGCTGCAAGGTCCCTCAAACAAATTCTAGTTCGACAGGGTGTGGCACTCCAACCAATATCAGTGAAATATGGGCAGTCATTCATTGTCAAGAGACATACCCAGACTACATTCTACCAATCTATGATTGACGGAATCGTCAATTTATGCTTGTTTTAAATCAGCACACGAAGAAAAGGCAGTCGTTCATTGTCAAGAGACATACCCAGACTACATTCTACCAATCTATGATTGACGGAATCGTCAATTTATGCTTGTTTTAAATCAGTTTACAAAGAAAAAATTATTCTGAATATTCAAGATATTCCTATACTAGTTACATTATATTATTTTAAGTTTATTATGTATGAAATTAAAATACATAATTAGGTAAACATTTAAGAAAAAAATTTATTGTTTTTTGTTGTTGATACTGATATTGTAGTAATAAGTAGCATATTAAAGTTAGTGATGTAAAAATATTAGTAGTAGCTTATAGTTAGTGGGGCAGAGAAAAACATTTAAAGATACATTAAATAATTATAAACAACTGAATTAAGTCAAAGATTTTATCTTGTGAAAAGTCATCTTTCGGATTGTTCGGACCTTTAATTTCAGAAAAGGTATCGACGAAATTGCTCTAATGGTGTATTATCCAGAAACCTTAAAAAGCGCAATCCTCCTCCATTTAATCCAGACACAGCAATTTTTGTCATCCCCATTCAACGGTTTTGTTTTATTTCTAAAAGTCTTCCATATTTTGCAGGCCACTTCACCAAGGAAAACCGTTATTGTCAGTGACATCACAACCAGCCAAAAGTACAGTAAGAAAGTGTACACTTCCTCTGAGATCATTCCGAAGTCCTCTTTCAATTTTTCCACCCAACTACTAGTGCAGTCTCCATCACAGTACAGAAATTTTGTCAGAAGTTGGTGGCGTAGGTAATGTAACTGGTCAGGGTTTGGGCTGTTTTTTGCTATTTCTAAATACATTGCCGCAGTTGTTTTCTGCATATCTTTCTGATATTTCTGCCATCTTTCTATCAACCCAGACTCAAATGTTTGAGAAAATCCATGAGCAAAGACGGAGTGAAATACCGTTCGAGATACAAAAGCACAAAAGTAGGTTCCCAAAACGGGAGTTGTTTCTGTTTTTGAAAGCCACGCATTAGGGAGCTCAGCAATTGCCTTCACCCATGTTTCCACTTCATCATCTGTAAACATAATTGCGAATTTCTCTGGAAGGCTACTGAACGGTCTACCATTAAGTTTTGCTTTCCAGTTGTATAAATAAGACCATTTTACTCCGCCCTCTCGACGGGTTGGCGGAGCCAACCAGGTCATGATTTCTATCAATTTTGTCATCCGATTCTTCAGTTTTGGCTCCAGAATGAAAGAAACTGAGCCTCCATTCAGACAAGAATGCTCCCGAAGTTGCATAGTCAGCGTCGTCATTGATGAGCACCCATCCGAGTTTGTAATTAGCAGCTTACTCTCCAGAAGTGATTGCAGTGATGATGGGGCAGTTGGAGTTGGAGTTGATGTCAGCGTGGAAAATACATTTTCTCTGTATCTGTACGCCAGAATGAAGGCGAGAAATGCCCACGCCCCAAATAGCGAGATATTTTTGTGGAGCTCTGAGGGCATCGACTGCTCAAGTAAAAGTCGTAGAATATCGCCCCATTTCCTTCCTACGCGATCACATGCCTGCTTCAAGTTCAGACTAGATGGAAAACAAAATCCGTTTTTAACTAGTCCTACCCTCGCCACAAGTATGGCGGAAATTGAGATGCCGGACAGTATGAGTGCCACCCACACATCCCAACTGAATGGACTCACAGTTCCCTCTAAATGGGCTCTCGTCTTTAGATGACTGATGTCACGGTGAACCGTTAAAAACTTGTAGCGAGTGTGCTCAGTGGTAAATAAAAAGTGCAAATTATACCTTTTCAAATCTTCTAATGTTCTCTTATCCAAGTTGGTTTTCAAAAGTGTTGAACCGTCCGACTCCCCATACGGGACTAGCGTGAAGTTTAATTTTTGGTTGAGTAGAAGACTAACGAACTGGGGACACTAGCACTAAGGCGTCTTTAGTGTACACGGGACAAACTTCGACAATATTTCGTTTACTTTTGCGAAGGAAAGCACTCTGTGGAGAAGCAGAAGGATCAAACACTAGAAGAGTGTCCAGTTTTGTCTCCTTTAAATCTCTGAGTGTATCTAGCCAGAGATTTTGTAAATGCAGATTTAGATTTTCCGTGATCAGCAAATTTGTTTCCAGCACAATCTCAATTCTAGTAAATGCTGGACAGGTAAGACAAATGAAGAACATATTTTTATAATCTACAATTTCCATGAGAGCCGCAGAAAAAAAGTTGTTTAAAAGCTCAAAGTGTGGAACTCCATTTAAGTACAATGTTAAGTTAGATAGCACCCAAATAAACTGTGGGACAATTATCTCAAAATGAGTTGTAAATAGCTTAATATTAGCTGCGTCATTGGGGAGGAGATGGACAACACACTCGGACAATTTCTTTCTGTATTCGGACGCTTTCTCAGTAATATTTCTCTTTATATTATTAAACTCAATGATTTTAAAGGAGATTGGAATTTTTTCAGCTTCGCCAATTAAAACAAGCTCGTGAAATGTAGCTNTTTTTCAGCTTCGCCAATTAAAACAAGCTCGTGAAGTGTAGCTTCTAGGAGTGGAGATACTTCTAAGTTCTTTGGAATGCTGTTGTTTCCAGCATTGCTCAACTGGTCTACCCAGGCATACTGAAAATATGTAAACGTACAGTTTTTTAATGAAGAAATTAGAGCTGGGAACCTATTTAAGGGCTGAGCGTCTGATAGGGACGCTTCTCTAAGAAATATAGATCCACAAAAAATGGTGACAATGGCAACGAATTTCATTGCTTACGGCGTAAGTGCAAAGAGCCTGCAATCTTACAGTTTATAAAAAACTAAATAAACTATGTATAACCTTAAAATATCTTTTTT
The DNA here is from genome assembly GCA_027744115.1 of Acrocyrtus sp. NNG-2020. Classification (NCBI taxonomy): domain Eukaryota; kingdom Metazoa; phylum Arthropoda; class Collembola; order Entomobryomorpha; family Entomobryidae; genus Acrocyrtus; species Acrocyrtus sp. NNG-2020. The sequence goes on from JAHZND010000104.1 coordinate 30,927, forward strand.
ACTACGGTAAAATATTTTTAGTAAGGAATTACTATAGGGTTAAATACAAAGATATTTAAAAACGAGCAATAATTGGACGCTTCAATGTTCTTTGAAAATATTTAGCACTTCAGTTTTAGTAAAAAAAAGGCTTTACACTCGCACATTATTTAGTATACGTTGAGCAGCAACTTGNAGCACTTCAGTTTTAGTAAAAAAAGGCTTTACACTCGCACATTATTTAGTATACGTTGAGCAGCAACTTGTGGCGAAACAAATCTATTTTTTAATTTAGATCAGGTATCAATCAGTAAAATTGCTTTTTAAAGCTTCTTGAATAATTGATGAATGCCTATGCTGGGAATTTTGTTTTACCTGTAAGACGCTAGCTACTGAGGATAATTTTGATATACTTTTGAGAAAATAAGCTTTAACTAGAAAGGTCTAAAATGAATCCAGTATAACAGGAAGAGGTACACCCGGGCACCCCTTTCCTAGCGAAAGGAATATTTTTAGAGGGCTGTGAAATGTTACCAGTAAAACTGTGGAATAGAAAAAAGATAATGACAATTTTCAACCTCGCGACATAACTTACTATTAGCGCATAAAATAAGAGCACGTTCAAAAGAAAAATAATCCATCATGCGATTGGCAGATTGGACTAGGTTGTTTTAAACCTTTTCGTTTCTGAATTATTTAGTGTTATTCCAACTTTTTCAGATAAAATGACGAAATAATCTAAAACAGTATAACAGGAAGAGGTACACCCGGGCACCTCTTTCCTAGCGAAAGGAATATTTTTAGAGGGCTGTGAAATGTTACCAGTAAAACTGTGGAATAGAAAAAGATAAACACAATTTTTGATATAACCTCGCGACATAACTTACTATTAGCGCATAAAATAAGGGCACGTACAAAAGAAAAATAATCCATCATGGGATTGGCAGATTGGACTTAGGTTGTTTTAAACCTTTTCGTTTCTGAATTATTTAGTGTTATTCCAACTTTTTCAGATAAAATGACGAAATAATCTAAATCTAAATCAATTTACGACAACATCTAGCACCATATTCTTCGTTCGTAGTATCACCATTTTTTCCTTTCGATTTTACTGATTAAACAAGGAAATGATTAAATATTATTACCTATGATGGAATGGATTGCACATACAAACCTACTTAATTAATTAATAACTAGGTATTTTGTAATTTTTTAAAGGAAAATTTTTTATTTTTTTAAATCCAATAAAAATTAATTTAATTTTAGACGGACCCTGAAGGCGTCGCAGTGGATGGCATTGATATTCATTGACACCACTTATTAGCAATTTGATATCCAATGCACTTTGACATCAGTTGTACTCCAAAAAGGACCAAAACTCTAGTATATAACTCATAATCTGTTTCGTGTGAGCAAACAGTATTTTAATTTAACGGTCATTCTGAATAAATTACAGTGAAACTAGTAAATGGAAACATTAATAGTAACTTTAGGACTTTACTTTACATATCAGAATCGTAAAAGTAAACTATTTTTCGGATTGACGTCAGCAAAATATATTGATTTCTATTTATGTACATATTTAAAAACTATAAAGAATAAAAACTCAAAGAATCAAAAGCTCCCTATTAGTTTATTTTTTTGCTATTAATTACGTATTGTTAAGCAGCTTCCCCTCGACTAATGCTTTTAAAGGGAAATTTTTTGTAGCAATAAAATAATATTATTTTAATAATTAATGCCACCAAAAAGGTGGCAGGATAGGATTACACGACGAAACGACTATAAAATGGGGTCATACGTTATTCTCAAAAGAGCTGTGTATGTGCTTTGCTCACTAACCACAGAAAGCAAGTTGACAGTTGTGTTTTCCTTGGCTCTGACTATGATTCTTTCCAACAATTGGGGCTTGTTTGCTAAAAGCTGGAAGTTAGTGCAGCTTTTGGGAATAGTTTTGTTTCAATGGGATCCAAAGCAAAGGCGTATGTTAAAAATTCGCGACAAAAAATATGTGAGGAAATGTGCCACAAAAGGAAAGATTTTCAGCTTGGTGAGTTTAGTCCTGATGGCCCAAATTTCGCATTTTATTTGGAAAGCCAATTCTGCGTGTAAGAGCAGCGGTCGAGATGAAAATTGTCTGAAACCGGAGCTTATTGCAAAAGTTGCGTATTTATCGATGGCGCCCGTTGGCTGTCTATCTTTATACAGGAACAGCGACGACGCAATTCAATTCATTAATGGGTTGGCACAGCTCATCACCCAGCAAGAGCGCACAAGTAAGACTATTTTATAGATTAACGAACATTTCAAGATGCCGACTTAATGACTGATAATATGTGATTGTTTTAGGTCAATTCAGGTCAATTCAGATGACAACACTGGAATCCCTTAATAGCTACTACTTCAGGTATCTTTTCTTCAAAAACTTCTATCTTATCCCACTATTAGTAATACGAAGTTGGAAGTCACCCTGCGCTTCCAGCGTAGTAGGATCCTGGATGCTACCTGAATGCAACAAATACCTGGAATATTCTTTCCTACCAATTTACTTATTCGTTGTGCTAAAAATACTGCTTGTTATGATCCACGTGTCGTATATGGCATGCACTCTTGTGATTGTCTCCCTCCTTGGGGGAAATTTTTTGGCAGTAGCGGCTGTGTCGATGGGCCGTTGTTTGAAAGAGTTCTCAGAGAGTTACATGCTGCAAGAATTTCGCAAGTACAAAGTGGCACTCACATACAGACAACTTCAACTGCTTGCTGCTAGAGGAAACATCACTTCAAAACTGTTCCTGACAGTGTCAGCAATAGCATCCATCCTTGCAGTATCAGGAAACACTGTGGGCTTGGTGAGAATGGACGTGAAGCAAAATCCAGTACTGGCTCTGACAACGTCACTGCACATACTGAGTGCAGCATCCCTTTCTCTGATTGTGTTTGCGGGACTGGCCGATGTCAATACTCAGTCTATTACCGCTGTCTCTCGAATTGTCCAGCATAACTCTTCCTTTACTTCAACTGCTTGCTGCTAGAGGAAACATCACTTCAAAACTGTTCCTGACAGTGTCAGCAATAGCATCCATCCTTGCAGTATCAGGAAACACGGTGGGCTTGGTGAGAATGGACGTGAAGCAAAATCCAGTACTGGCTCTGACAACGTCACTGCACATACTGAGTGCCGCATCCCTTTCTCTGATTGTGTTTGCGGGACTGGCCGATGTCAACACTCAGTCCATTACCGCTGTCTCTCGAATTGTCCAGCATAACTCTTCCTTTTCATTTCATACTGCAATGGAAAGGAAATGGGCAAAAAGATTTTTCAGGGCGTCTCCTTCCATTAAAATCAAATTTGGCTCGATTAATTACGCAGATAAACTCACGCCGATAGTTTTCTTCGACTTCGGAATCAACTTGGCAATCAATTTGCTTCTACTGTAGCCTTGAAAGGGTCTTTGACAGATCGTTGGGCGTCACCATCTGAATGAGCCTACGATGATGAAGTTAGCAAACAGCAAACTCCATGCACTGCATGATCGAGTGTAGAGTTACTGTAATAAAATAGTGTTATATACAATAAATAAATTAAATATTAGTACTAGTAGAAGGCCAGCTACCAATATTTTATTCCACTAAATCAATTTTAGTAGTGTCGCCAAAGGCATCGTTTTGCACTCGGTCTTAGAAGACAATTAAAATTCTAGAAGTTATGATAAACTTTTGTATTACAATTTTCAATTTGAACAAAAATTTTAACAAGCATTTTCCTTTTCCAGAAAGCCAAAAAAAAAACAATTTAAAAATGTAATGGGCTTGAATATTAATTTTGCTAATGAGTTTTGTCGTTTCATGTGAGATGGGCGAAAAATATTAAGTATATGTAAGATTGTATTAATAATGGCTATGTAAGAGAATTCAACAACTTCAACTGTGCCGGTGTAGTTGAGAATGGAACTACAAATATTTATAGCCCTGTTTGAATAAAATTTGAGCGCTTGTGATAAATTATAATGGAGAAAGCAGTTAGCTTCATCGTACTATTTATTTTCGTTTCTACGCTTTTGTCGTGCACGGTGGCTTCTGAATCTTCTGAATTTGAGTTACTGTTTAAAAAATTCCACTTTTGTGGCTTCACTTTTCATCACTACGTTTTAAACAGAAGTGAACTGTTTCCCTATACTGACAGTGATATAAACGATAATAGTGACATCATTGATCCGAACTACACATACGATCAAAAATTTCATGAGATCCTCCAAACGTTTGAAAACGAAGTGCTTGATCTCACTGTAACAAATTTACACACCGCTCAGGAGTTGACACCCTACAGGAGTCCGAGCGATTTCCATTTTATTCCTCGAAGACTGTCTAGGTGCACAGTTTACCTAATAATGTACCAGGAAAATTCCAT
>JAHZND010000105.1:0-15923 GCA_027744115.1 Acrocyrtus sp. NNG-2020
TCAACGGCATATATAAAGTCTGTAAATAGTGATGATAAATGTCATTCTGCAGTTCACAGGTGAATGTCTTTAAACTGAACAGTTAAAATAATTTAGTTTTGTTAGTACCAAATGAATTATTGCACTCGTCGAAACAATTAATCTAACAGATCGATTATATCTCATTTCCAAGTACTGTAAACAAAAAAAGGATGCTAACATAAAATGAATGCCACATAGATGAAGAGAAAAGTTGGTAATAAAAATGAAGAAAATTTGGATACCTGCCTGGTAAGCCGATGTCAGTTTTAATTTGCAAAATACGGGAACATATAAAAATGCCACGGCAAAAGTCATTGGTATAATAGACACAACAAAGAAAATGTATCTCATGCCGTAAAAATATACTTCCACTGGATCTCCCAACATTGCAACTCCTGAAACGAAACTTTATGAAAAAGTGGCCTAAGTTAGTACGCGTATGAATTTCGGAACTTTTATGCAATTTTAAAATTGGGATGGTCATTTACCTGCATACTAGAGATAAAGTAACTGGAATGACAGACATGGACCTGCCACCCATTAAGAAATCTTCATTAGTTTCATTTTTTTTATTGAAAAACCCGAAAAACACTCCAATGCTCATGGATAATAAAACTACCACGGCAAAAATGCAATACTCCGGCCAACGAAACAGAGACGTGTAGTCTTTCAGATCAAAAATTGTTTCAGGCATTTCCAAAACTTTATAAAAACTGTAATCTTAAAAAAATAATTAAAAACTATTTACAGCAACTTGTATATTCACTGAAAAGATAACTTTCACTGACTTTTCAGATCGCTAAAGACGAGCTGCATTTCAGCATGTACAAATACAACAAAAATAAAATAAATGCTATTTGGAAGATATATGAAAAGTTGCCTGTATAGGTGCGTTAAGTTTATCTACCTCTTCCGTCATCAAAATTCAATTTTTTAATCAGCGACTATTTTCCTATTCCATTCCAAAACATTCCTCTCACTTGGCAATGCAAATGCCAAGTTGGCATTTAGTATTGTGCAAACAAACAGGTCTTGTGCGATAAGGCTGGGGACAATTATAAATCTGCAAATTATTGCAAAGTATTGTGCAAATTAGTGTGAATACACTGGCAACTTGTTGGTAATTCCCAACGTAATACTGTTATCCAAAAACAGTCAAAATTGTATGATGGATGTCGAACGTGCTGTCGCTATTGTCAAATTCCATCATCAGCATAAGGTTATTCCCATCACGTCAAGCTAGACGCTCAAACAATGTAGGATAAAAATCAACATCCTTTGATGACACAAACGACTCTGCTGTCTGCTCCTTCCAGGATTCGTTCTCGCGATTCACTGAAAGCAGCACAAGCCCGTTCGCCACAGCTCCGTTAACACATCTTGAACAAATGCATTGTTACATTTGGAAATGTTTTCCCTTATCCCTTTTTCTAAGCAGCAAGTGAACAAGGTAATTTTATAAAAGGGAACCGAACCGTGAACTGGGTCTTTCCCTTCGTATGATTGATGATAGGTAAGGTTGTTGGCATTTTTGGTGATAAACGAGTGCAATCTGGAGAATCATATCCATTAATGGGTAGCCAGCAAGTAGTAAACTAGCAATAAATATAGTTTGTTATAAACTCTACATATATTTTCATACACGGTTTATTAACCTAATGTAAAATCTGAATAGGTAAGTATTCGATTTCGTGCTTCTGATTTCGTGATCTTAAAAAAACGTAACGTAACAAAAAATAGGAAACTGAAGTAACTAGTATGTAATTCTTGCGAGAATTTAATCTTCTCTTTCCAGTGCAAAGTTATCAAATCCTCCATCTTGACCCTGAGATACATGAACTTGGTCTAGTACTTCTTGTTCCTGTAAGTGCAACGGAAATTAAGTAATCAACAACGTTTGCACGTGTGGGGTAATGTGAGAAAGCCTTGACTTTAAATGAGCAATTCTTTTACCGTCAGCTCCTGTGCTGGGTCTATCATGGCTCCATACGATTTTTCATTGTTATTGTTGTTGTTGCCGTTAGTCGGTTCCGACTTAATATCTTTTTCTGGTGAGTTATCATCATCTTCAAACTCAATCCACTTTCTCAGTCGCTCTTTCCCTACGACCTTTTTGTAGATTGTGACTAGTAATGGTGTCAAATATTTCTCTTTGACTGGAGGTTGGGGAGTTTTACTCCACATGTTTATGATTATGCTAAATATGAGTCCAAAACAAGATCGCACTTGACACAGTTATTGCAGGGAGCCACAAGTAAGATATTCCAAATAAATCGTTTAGGTTGGAATAATCCACATCTTTCCAATCCGTGTTAAATCGGGATGATGGATCAAAAACTGAAAGTCTTGGCGTTCTCGTTTGGTCTACCCAACATCCATCGGTTCGCAGGGGCAGTTTCTGGTTAGATAAATGACCTGCATTTCCTTGCACGACGCTCCCAACACCCAATAAATAATGTTAAGATTAACGAACAAATGGCACCTAAAACCGATCCCTGTATAAGATAACCCTGTTAGTACATGTAATACCCTTTTTGAATTTATAATTTCATGGAAAATTTTATTCATTATTCTTACGACTCCATTTGCCCACGGAAAAAACATGCCTAAAGAAAACATTGCACATACTGGTCCTAAGAAAGTTCCGTGCAACAATGAAGCAAACTGTTGAAATAGTATTTACATTTACATTAAATATGGTACAAGTCAATATTAAAATTGACTCAACTCAAGGTTTAAAGTACAACTAAAGAACATTTAAAACTGAAGATACGATTAGGAAAAAGGAAAAAAAATCTTGATGAGGTTAGAATATAAGTAACATTGTCGATACCATACTATTTTTTTTACCGGCAGAACGTTTCCGATGAGTGCAATAACAAATATGAGGGCAAACGAAACGAGACCTCCAACACATGATATGATTTTAGATAGGTAGCCCAGCTATAACATCCGAAAGATTTGGACGGAATGATTTCACATAGTCCTCGACAATGATAGCTGGAAGTGCATTTAAGGCACTTGAAACTGAACTGTATCAAACAGCATTATTTAAGCACGTGAGAATGAATGAATTTCATTGCACTTGTGTTTATACTGCATGCATGTCCACAAAGGTGAAATATGTACTTAAAAAAGACAAATGAAACGAGCTGAATTAAGGTCTACCTTAGACTTCCACATGTTAATCCGGCCACCATTAACCCTGGCATTCCCGTAAATTTACCTAATACTGATTAGGTTAAAAGCATTTGCGATTAAATTTCAACTATAAAATGGTTGTAAAAGCAAAAAAGGATTATAGTTTGATTACCATCCATCACAAACAAAGGTAACAATTGGTCAGTCGTTGTTACTCCCTACCCAATAAAATTAAGCTGCATTAGTAAGAGTGAAAAATTTCGTTTAGATTTGTTTCGTTAGACTAGGACCTAGTCACTAGGTCGTGACTTACCCCTACATTAGCAGCAGCAGGGTCACAGTCATAATATCTTGCAAAAATAATTAGTCCAACTAGGCAGCACATTAATACAACGATGACCATGCCCACCATGGTACAAAGCATAGCTCTGAAAAAGTAAGCGAGAATTGAATTAGTAATTAACAAAAAATCTCCTCGAGTAGATAATGTAACTATATCCTGAAAATTGAAGTAAAACTCAACAGCTTAGCCTTCTTCTCGGAAGGCACTGCCAAATATCTCTGGATTTGAGCCTGAGCTCCAGCAAATAAAGGAATCCAGCTGAAATATGCTCCAATAACGCCCGTCCAGAATGTATGCCTCGTCCGTGGATCAAAGTCAAAACTATAGAAAACGAGGTTGAAAGCAAGTTTCAGGAGAAAGTATGTAAAAATACTATGCTTAATTTATAGCTCCACATTTGACAGGGTTTGCGCATAACAAAAATACAACCTCCAAACATCCAAGCGATGGGCATCCCGTGCTCTTTCCCAAACTATGCTCATCCCACCTATTTGATCAATACCAGCTATTATAACAGCTAGAATGGATCCAAACATTATCACTGCTTGAAGTGCATCCGTCCACAGAACAGCTTTTAGTCCACCCTTCAAAATTTCAAAAACTTCCATAACCAATTTTGATAAATAGTTACGGTAATACAATACCTATATTTCAAAGTTGCTGTAAACCAACTTTTGCTTTTAGCCCCTTACAATTGAAGAGTAAGCAATGCATACGATGTATATTGCTGCACTTGACATATATTTGTTGATACCAGCCACTGTATTTTCAAAGAACCAAGTCCATTAAGATTATTTTATGCCACTTTGAATTTCGAATGATATTATTTGCAAATTGTTGTAGTTTACCCCTTTCCAAAGCCAAGCTAGGAGCCCAGGTCGTTAAAGGCATGTATATGAGCTAGACAAATATAAGATACCAGTACAAGTATGGCTCTTACAACACTAAAACTGATTTGTTTGTCATTGCTTATTGCTAAAATTATAGATGTAGGTATAATAATTGTAAATTGTAATTGTAAATTAATGTTTTTACCAAATGAACAATGGCAGAAGTGGATATTACAAGTCGAACCCGACGACTAAATCTCAGCTCAAAGTACTGAAAACAAAGCACGCTCTGTTAGCTAACTGTAGACTCATGGTTGTGAACATTCAGATAATTGCAGATTCAATTATAAATTCCCTAATAAAATTTATTTACCGCATATGCCGATGTTAGCTGCAAGTTAAAGAAAACAGGTAAGTACAGGAATACAACTGCCACTGTCATAGATATGGCAGACGTGGCAAAGAACGCATAAACCATTCCATAGTAGAAAACTTCATTGACAGTTCCTGTGCATCATACCAAAGCAAAGTTATACTAATACTCTGCTTATCAAAATTCATTGCTTTTTCGCAACTTTCAGTCTCCACTTGCGCTTTAAGTCTCCAACGATTCCGACAAAATGCGATTATGAAGTAGCAATATATTCTGTTATATAATAGGCAAGTTTACATACCCATGATGGTAATAGCTGATATGAAACTGAAATCATACAGATATGTATATTAGTCATTCGGATCGCATTTAGTAGAGTAGCATTCTGTAACCTCAACTTTTTAAATTAGAAAATTGTTCGAACCTGCAGACCAATGACAGTGACACTGGAAATATTGACATAGACCTACTAGCCATAAGAAACTCTTCGTTGGTCTTGTTCCTGTTGTTAAAAAATCCATAAAACACCCCAATTCCCATCGAAAGAACTAATACGGCAGCAAATACGCAGTATTCGGGCCATTTAAATAGAGATGGGAGATCCATCTCATCAAAAATTGTTCTATTTCCGGAACTCATGATTAAATCTGTTTAGATGTCCGGCATCTGTTGAACCTTATAATTTTGTAGCACGCAAACTTAAAGTAGCCGATTCTTAGAGGCACAAGATGTAAAAGTAGCTGACTTGTCGTTCTGTTCCTTTTCCACCCTACTTTCATGCAAACCAAAAACAACTGCCACTTCACCTATGACTAAAATTGTTCTATTTCCGGAACTCATGATTAAATCTGTTTAGATGTCCGGCATCTGCTGAACGTTATAATTTTGTAGCACGCTAAACTTAAAGTACCTAGCTGATTCTGTTAGAAAGAAAGAGGCACAAGATGTAAAGTAGCTGACTTGTCGTTCTGTTCCTTTCTATCTCACCCTATTTTCATGTAACCCCAAAACAACTATTACATTTATAACTTGCAAAGGCCAAGATCAGAATGAAAGTGATTCATATAAATCATTCTCGCGTCAAAAGTACAATTCAACAATTGCAAGCATTTGCCTCTTGCTAATCACAATGGCTTATCAATAATGATTAAATATTTTAAAGTTTATCAGCAAGGCATAGTGAATTGGATCATTCTAGTTAGAACACAAAATATACACATACTCCATGAGCTGTAATCTGATATCTGTACGTACGCACATGCATATAGATGCAGCCATAACTGTTTGTAATTCTTTCAGCAATTTGGTTTCCCAACACCGAGGCTCTTTATAATTGATTGACGATGGATCCAACGAGCTTGCAAATTGCAGATTATCTTGGCTCAGCTGGTTGTCTACTAATTACAAAGAGTAACGGAAAATACATGACGTGATGACGTACACCAAACTTCAGTCATGCGAATCATTCGTACCACAAACCCAGACCTAGGCATATACTTAACAAAATTCTCTGACCTAATCAACAAAACCTTCTCAACCTAGCATTCCTATTTAGTAGGCAGTGGTATCTATTTCAGTAACAATTAATTAATTAAGGATGGTGAGTGTAGCGGACTATATGTACGTAGCCTCCATATGTACATTTCTCGAATGAGACTAGTAATTACAACTCTTCAAAACTTATTTCCACCCAGGCTGTGTGTTTAGCCTTGCTGCTTGTGAAGCAATTGACGAATCATAGTAATCTCTCGACAGTTAACCAATTGCTTAGCACTGGTCTACTTAACTACGGAATTACATACATAAACCTTCCGAATAATTATATTGCATAGATTTTGGTTATGATGGACTTTTCGTGCTTTCATTTTCTATAAGACTCTCTGAAAGTATTGTATATCTTAGTCTTGTTCCCAACATTGTGCAGATTTTCACTTAAAACTAATAACCTACCTAATAAGTAGGATAAGATATGTCACTGTCATTACGCTCGTGATTAATTTTGAGTAATATTGGAACGTGACCCTGAGTACGATATCGTACTATTTATCATGTTTTATTAAAACAGTTTTAATAAAACCACAAAAAGTAGTTGCTGAAACCTTGAACTTACACTCGCAGGTAAACTTGCCATCCGATATGTTCATTTTTGATAGTAGCAGTCGGCAGGCTTGACTTCGGCAAAACTTCCTAGTAATCAACTGAACAAAAGGACTATCGACGGTATTTATGTCAACTGCCACTACGTAAGCACATACATACCCATATAAGTGTAAACAATAGACAATAACAATACTTGATACGCAATAGAAGACCATAATGTAATGTCTTTTTCCTAATTGTTAAGAGGTAATAAAGATGTAAAAATAATCCAATGATTCAATAACAGAAAATTTGTCGAATCTGGGCTGTGGGTATACACTTCAGTCTTGAGTTTTTTTATTAAAATAATTTCTCTCTTAATTCCTGTAGTGTTTGTTTATCTAAAGCATGATAAAATTTACAGTACGCGATATATTAAGTCGTACATGACGTATAAAACGGAACAATTATTATAGCATTACTCTATATAGCTTAGGACAACGTGAAGAACTGATAGTCACTTTATATTTTAGGACCAATACTGAAGGGTAAACGATCTACCACCGTTGCAATTATAGTGTCAAAGTGTACACCAAAAACAATTTAAATTTAAGTATATTAATTCATAATTAATCATAATCAATCCATAGAAAAATGGGGGAACAGTCGGCGACGACAACGATAAAAAACTTAAAATCTATTAGACAATAGGCTTGGTGTGACCCGTAAAATCGTCAATAATTTAACAAAAAAGAAGCAATTATATTTTAAGAACAGGTGCCACTAGTAGAATGGCATTTTGAATATCAGAGTTAACGGTTAAGGTTAAAGTCATTTTCTTTCCTACAATTATTGAGAAGAATCAAAACTCACTCAACACTGCGCTTTCCTTAACTATCACCAGTTTCAACTCCCAGCATTGCGGAACTATCTTTGTCACTTTCTTCTAAACTTTTTATTTGCTGTCTTAAGAAAAGTATTCTTTGTTCTTGAAGTGTTGCTTGAATATCAGCTAGGCGAACCAAGCTCCTGGCCATTTTTAGATCAGCAGATACTTTTGATAGTTGGATGGCGCTCTGCACTGCTATCTCATCACTTAATTTGTTAGCCTGAAAATAAAATTATTTCATTTGTAACATATGTATCATAAGACTTCAGACTACGTAATCGTAACGTATAGACAGTGAATCTACTTTCATTTATCCATTCCACATGTTCCATTTGCGTACTTTACAGTCTTACCAATGATGAATTCAAGGTTCAGATTAATGTTATACTACCGTAATTAACTGCATAGAATTAATCGAATGTGAGTTTATAACAACAAATGACAATTTGTTAGCGTACCTGCCGCTCAAGACTTTCACCAGGGAGGTCTCTAACATGGACTATGAGATCTTCACGGAAGTACTTTGCTAGTGATGAATGTAGAGGAGGTATTTCAGGTTCTGAACAAAGAGCTGCCAGCGCCCCCAAAGTTCCCAGTCCCGAAGGTACAGGTGCATCCCCACCAGGATCTGCAATCATAAAAGAGGAGCTCCTTGTTAAAGTATTCAAAAACTAAAAAGTATAATTATGGGTAATCATTGGCAATTGTCAAATTTTCTAACGTCTTTCTGGCGTGCCATCCCTATCCCAAGGACTTCTCGAACGCTCCCGTTCACGTTCGCGATCTCTCTCCCTCTCTCTTTCCCTGTCTCTTTCACGCCTGTCGTCTCTGGACGGGCTCCTGTGCTCAGAAAATAAGAATACGTCAAGTTAATTCAACTGCAACTTTTAAATGCATTACAGAATTTATTCTATAAGTATTTTGTTTAATGGGAAAAATAATTTCCTTTGAAACACTAACCGTCTATCAATATATCTACTGCTACGTTCACGTCGATTGCTATTACTTCGATCAACTCTGTCTCGATCTCTGTCCCGCTCTCGGTCACGACTTCTGAACAAAATCAGTATAATTACTTTCGCATCCACCATGATCTTTGTACTTGTTTAAAGCACTTTTAAAAATCGGTACCATACCACACATACCTACTGCGATGTTCGTCGTGATGACTGCGGCAATTATGATGAATCAGTCTTCCACTACTACCCTGTTGCTGATGATGGCCAACAGAGTTTAAATGTTTCCCATCGTCCCTAGAACTGGTACCATCAACACCGTCTTTACGATTATGATGATGGTGCAAATGAGAATGCCCTTGATGAGAATGAGAATGAGCACCGGCACTCGGTCCAGGTACCGAGCGTGAGTCGTTTGATACCGGTGAACTAGTGTCGTCCAACGGAGAAATATCCATATCTTCCGTCTGCATATCTGATAAACAAAAAATTCCACACTTTTAAATTTGAATTTTTATTGACTAACGGAGACAATATACTGAACAACGGTAGCTCCTAAACCTTTTCACAGTTCTGTTATTATCATATAGGTAATTACAAAATCCAATTACTCAGAATGGGGTTATTGTCTTTCGATAAACAATAAAGAATGGACAATGGATGCTATTATGTAATTTTAATTATTGATATTGAATAGATAATGCTTTCGTTGTTGGTTTCTCTACTAACGTTAAACGATACACAGTAACGGCTGTTATTTTAGATTAAGGTGCTTAATTAATTATCGATACTAACTTAAAAAACCGGAAACATGCCTAAAATGCCTGATCCTGATCCTTACAAAATGTATAATATAGAAAGTTTAGATCCTTAATATATTTCAGCTACTTTTTATTTACTGCATACATGAAATAGATAATTAATTTGAATTTGACAATTCCAGATTATCCTCCTCTTCTATAATCCTGCTAGATTCTTTTTCTAATTACTGAACCAGTATCTTCCTGACGTTTTGTATAAAATTGTGTGCATCGTGTTATCATGAATTTATTGAATTTGCAATAAAGTAGTATTAAAACGCTTTGCTGTCTTTTAGCAAAGCATACAACCCTGATACCTGTGCTGAGCAGGATATAGGTTTGTGCCGTCTTGCGGCTAAAATACATAGGCATGCATATTTGAAAGTGCATTCGTTATTATGTATGGACGTATTTGTATTTACGCAGGTATTGTACGTTAATAGTCGTTTTTGGTCAGTAGATCAGTGACGTGACAGTCGACTCTGAGAGGTTTTAAATGCAAAAACACACGTAAATCACACGCTAAAGCCTGTCCTGTTCCGCGCTTGAAGAGCTAACAAAACTAAGACTAATTTTCCGAAAACATAGACGTACGCAATTAAATATTGCTACCTAATGTAATTAAATAGTCACTTAATAGTGTAAATAAATTTCTACAATGTACCATTACACTAGTCTAGTCCCAATCCAACATGGACGTACGCAATTAAATATTGCTACCTAATGTAATTAAATAGTCACTTAATAGTGTAAATAAATTTCTACAATGTACCATTACACTAGTCTAGTCCCAATCCCTATTCTCAATCCGAATATAATCCAGGGCGTTTTGAGCAACCCTTTACAGCAACCACAAGGAAAAAAGCACTGCTCCGTCTTCGTCCTATCGACAATGTATGTAGTGCATTTCTGTTTCTAGTCTTTCGGATTTTAGCGTAACTCCAGAGTTTTCATCGGTCTTGTAGTTCCTTTCCTTCGTTTCAGTAAACTCACAACTCACTAGTTTCAGTTTCGTAGTTTCTCTATACTGCAGTCACAATAGTCCCTAAGGATATTAACAGTGGAGTCTCTGGAGTAGTGGAGCATGGAATTAAGGTTAAAGGCGGGAGCTGGAGAAATAGACTCTAATAATCGTTTACGAACAGTTAAAGAAAAGATAATTACTACATGTATGCGTGCTAAAAATATCTTTATACGATAAAAAACTGAATTGGAGAAAGCATTGCCAAATTTGCTATTCAAGAAAGACATACCTACGTGAAACTGATTTTTCATGTCGGTTTTCACTCAATGAAGGAGCGAGATGAAAAATGCACATTGTCAAATAGTTGAATCTGTATGAAATTTTAGTGACTCACCTTCTGAAGGCTTACGAATATCTCTCTGAGCTGACGAAGAGGAAGAATGCCTAGAATAGTGGTCACTATAATGGGAACTTCGATGCTGACTCGCATTGGAGATTCCTTGGCTACTTGAATGATGAACAGAAGATGAGGAATCAGTTGAAGATATTCTATTACCACTATTAATACCACTAAAGGAATGATGAGAACCGGATCCCGCATTTTGCTGGTGATGGTGTGAATGTTGCTGGTGCTGAATGTGATGTTGATGCAGATGCGAGTAATTAGAGTTATTGGAATTATGAGTACTAAGATTATGGTGAAGTCGATCCCGGTGATTTTGCTCCCTTTCTCTATCTCTGTCTCTTTGGTCTGAAGCTGACGAAGAGTGGTTTGAATTCGAATGATGTTGCTGGTGGTGGTGGTGTTGTATGTTAGGTTTCGAAGCACTCGTAGGAGTACTAGGGACTAAACCATATTTCTTCTCATAGTCTATCCCTTCTATATATTAAAAAACAAAAACATTAGTCATTTGAAATTACATTATTAACTGCCACAAATCATTCAAAATAGAGTTAAAAAAGAAAAGTTTCGTACCGATTTATTTGTAACATCCTGTTTAACTTTTTTACTGTCACTAAGTGTTCCTGGACCTCGTTGTGACATTTTAATGTCAAACTTTGAGTCCTGAACATGGCCCCGACTGACTCCACTCATCGAAAAAGGGGGAATTTTTTGACCGGTGCAATCCTTCGCGACGGCTGCCCCGTGAGACCCTGCAGAAGCAGGAAACGAACTAAAGTCGATTACCTTCAGCTTTACTGTATAAGGGAGTCTCGGGTAACGGAATTAATTCCTCCCCCACTACATAGGAGTTGGTTTTCTCGAACGTCCTCTTTATCTCTTAGCAGACTACTCAACATTTACAGACTGCAGCTCAACTTAAAATGGCAACATTGGGCGAATTCGTTTCGACTACTGTAATAAACAGAATTAAAACAAACAACCAGTTACTACCTGTGGCAATGGGAAACGAAGGCGTTAAGTCTCAGTCGCCAATCAAAAATGTTATGTCAAGTGTTTAATCAAAAACTTACCGTCCAAAATCATTATATACAAAAAGCTCTGTTTTCTATTTTAAGATCCGCTTGTACAATTATTCAGTGTATCTACAACCAGCCTCAGGGTGCAAATCAGCAAATCTGAAATATGTTGACAGCCTGTGGAAAATAAAATTTCATAAATTATATTTATTGTTGAATCCCATTCATTTTTACACAATATCGTGTTAATCAGTTGCAAACGATAAAGCTGATTTTATGCACTTGACTTCTACCTAATTAAAATTACGAATAATAACTGATTGCTTATTATTTCTATTATAACTGACTTAGCTAGTCGGTAGTTATTTGGTATTTACCATTACCATTAGGGCTTAGAGGAACTCAAAACTATGCGTTACTTTATTGATTGGTAATTGCTGTTATTATCTATTTGTATTTACAACTCAGCTGTTTGTGTTTATTTACAGCCGATATGTAAAACGTTTTATAACTGTTTCTTTCCTGAGTCCAGTTTGAATCCAATGGGATTCTTTTTTTTTTTAAAAAAAAACTGCAATAACATATTTTTGAAATAATCTAAAAATCTAACAATTTTAATCTTAAACCATTTTCGCTTTAATTCTTGTCATTCTCTATGCCACTTCCCTCTTTCAGGAACTTTCTTGCCAGTTTTCTATTTGAAACAAGCTCAAAATGACTAAAATGCATCATACTTGACACCGGTCGACTAGTGCTAAAAATTTGTTTTCAACAAGCCCTTTCATATATCGTTAAACTTGTTCTGACTTTCTGACCATTACCAAAATGACAGCTAGCAGGAATGCACCTGATCATATTTAATGTTTGAAATCTGTACTAAATCAGGCATCGTTGACAGTCCTGTCTTCTCTAGTTTCATTTATTACAGCCCTTCTTCATACTTCACGCCGGAGTTCTTGACATCAATGTCAGCATTACGACTTTAATCATTTCCTTCCCTTCCCGCCTCTCAAATCTTATTCCATTCCTACTGCTCGCATATCATTAAAAGCCCTTCATTTCTAAACTGTTCTATCTTTAAACTACCCTTTTAATTAATTTTCAAAGTGTTCCTGTCCTTCCTATCCTCAAAAATGTATATACAACAGAATGTTTAGATTTCTGATTTTTTCTCAACGGGAAGTTTCAAGCTTTCCCAGGTAAACGCCATAAGCCTGACTACTCCAGAGTAAAGTTAAATATGTGTACTTACTCAACCCAATTTAATTAATCCGATTATTATCTCGGAATCAGTAGGATAAATATAGCAGTTTTTAAAAAATCTTTATACAGGTCAACGACTGTAGTATTAATATTACACCAAAAGAGCTGAGCTGTTTGCTACTACCAGACCAGGGTTGTCTTGTTCTTGTTCCATTCCACCAAAACTAAACAATATCAATACTCTCTGCTCCTTCTTCTGCTAATACATTACGAGCATTTCGGAGGCATCATCACGTCCACAACATTAGCAACACAGGAAGAAGCCTAGTCGTCCTTCCCATGCATTTTACACATCTCCGAGCATTGCATTACTAGGTACGGAAAGGAAAGACGAAAAATTTGCATTGCAGTGCAATTCCGTAATCTGCACCGTACTTTGCTTCTTGCTGTGCACTTTTCGCTCATGTTCCCCGTTTTAGATTGCGTTTAAAATTTTACATTAGCAGAAGCAGTAGCGGGTCTAGTCCCAGTCTAGTCTTCAGTCTTCACTTCACATCATCGCATTCCTCCATTGCTGTAAAGAAGAGCGACGAAAAGACACTACCGTGATAGGGAGGAGTCATGCACTGCACGGTACAAGGTTTGTGGGATACAGCCGAAGCCAAAGCTGAATGCTAAAGTCAAATTTGAAATTAGATTCACATTCATATCTGTGCTATACTTCTGCGATGCACAACTGCACAGCACAGTGCCGCCGACTACCGTCACCGCCGCATCGTCTTCTGCTTTCAGTAGTGCTTTCTTCTATGTACTAGGACAAGATCATAATATCCGCTATCCACATCCACTCTTCGGTTCTTCAATCTAGAAATTCTCATGGAAAGGAATCCCTTCAATTCAAAGGATGAGGATTGTGAAGTGAATGGAAAGTTACAGCAATGCAACAACCAGCATACCATAGCACTCTACTAGAAACTAGTGAAGACCCGGCCTCCCAAAAGTAATGAACGAAGACAACTTTCTCCGTTTCTCCTTATGCAAATATACTACGCAAAGTTTAATTAATCGGATCTACCAACTTTTTCAACTACCATAGGTAAGCTAAGCATAAAATATTAACTCTTTGCAGCGCAAGCGCAGCGTGTCTTAGGTGAAGGTGTTAGGTTAGCAAGAAGGTTACACAGTAGTTTGAACGAGCTGGAATTGTGACATTCCAGATAGGTATTTATTTGCCAATTCCCCCCGCCATTTTAAAAGTACATACTTTATTTCAGTCCTTTTTACAGCTTAAATTAGTAGTAGCCATTTACTAAACAAATTTTAAGCCGAGTAAATAACTGAAAATTGAAAATCACATTTAACAGCAAAATGTGACCTTGTTTTGTTGCGAAAGTCTGAAAGAATTCATTAAAAATACCCTGGTTTGAGCCTTGAGTTGAGGTTTACATGCTTAGAAACTTGCGTAACTTTATCCTTCAACCCTTTCCTTTCTTACATTCTGCCCTGCATTACTACAAAAACATGCAGCTAGATGCTCTTTCCACTTTTACAGAAAAGCACATTACGACTGCTCACACGGTGCGGTATAAACGGATGAACAGTCCAGTAGCCAGGATAGCTATGAAATGAAAAATGACGTATCCTTTTGAACGTAGTTCAGTTGTATGTAGTCTTTCCTCCGATTCTGACCCTCCTTCCTCCCACCCAAGCAGGAGTAGTGTTACGATGTTATGAGAGAGTTTTTAGGTTTCTGAACGAGCAGAGCAAATAGTGAAGAGAAAGCATCACATTTACTCTATCACTCACTTCACTGGCAATAATACATGCTGGCATGTGAAATGTAAACGAAACGGGGAGTATGCGTGTTGTGTAGTAAAGTAAAAACTAAACTTATTACGTAAAAATCGGATATTTCTGCTGATCACTGATTGCTAATGTGAGTAATAATTGTATTTTGTATTGTAGCGTATCTAACTTCTACACCTAGACAAAATCTAACATAACAAACGGCATATTATTATAAAACACACAACACCGCCAGTATCGCCACCACTGCATCGCATAATACCATATCATACCACAAACATACAGCACAGGTATATTTCGAAATACTATTTAATGCTTCAAAAGTGTTTTTACATGTAGTAAAATAATGCTCTGTCGCTCTGTTATGACGATGATGATTTGTATGAAACGAAGAAGACTGACAGAGACCACATCACAGACAGAGTGAACTGAAAAAATACCCATTCCCCTGACTTTTCTGCTATGCTTTCACTTGTGTATTTTGCTTGCCTACGCGGCTACTTACGCATACTCATATTTGTAATTTTTAGGAGGTAGGTGCAGGTGGAAGTGGAGCAAACAGTAGGGCTAGAGAACTAAAACTTTTCCATTCTTGCTAAAATTGGTGAAAGGGACAAAAATTTAAAAGCACTCAAATTAAAACGAAAAAATACCTATCCTATCAGCATCAGCTGTATTAAGTGTTTTTGTTTTTGGACCTGGTATGTAAAATAAAAATATTATTGGTAAGCTAAAGTTTTTTGCATATTGCACATTTAATTAATACTTTCAACTGCTGTGATTGTGAGTAGAGTTCAATTACAGTCACAGCTACGACAATTTTACGAGCTCATTATTCATATTCATTGATCAATACGATCGTCGACAATCGATCACCGCGAAAGGTGATAGGGAGGATTTATCTTGTGTGTTGGGGAGCGTCCGTGTGTCATTAGTCACTCACCAGAGGCTTTTGTACTTTCATTTTGGTAAATTTTTAACGATATATATTGACACAAGATGGGCAGAGGCCATACTTTAATGTTTGCAAACAGTTGTCACATTGTCAGTTAACTTTATTTTAAATTAATGTTGGTAGAAGCTCCTATTTTTATTT